>PJEM01008483.1:6507-17618 GCA_004023845.1 Helogale parvula | reverse complement strand
CTCCAGATTTTACCCCTAATTGTAGCAACGTCTCTTTCATCCCCTCCCTTACCTGGTAGAGCTGGTCATTGGACAACAGGGTCTGCTTGTCTGAGGCTGCACAAAAAAATAAACAAAACACGCAAAGTAGAGTGGCTAGGAAATTGGGTTCTCCTCACACACTAGAGCACTAGAGACAATAAGGATGAGTGAATTACATCCACGCACAAGCACACGGATAGCTCTCACAGGCATGTTTTGGGGTAAAAGACACACCCCCACAAGGGCACTTGCTGTACGAGTCCACTGACATAAGGAGCGAAAAGGGGCGAAAGGAATCAATGTTGTTAGAAGTCAGGACAGCGCTCGCCGCTAGGGCTGGGGAGGGGCTGGAACCGACCGTGGGCGGGGCTTCTGGGGGGCCGGCCATATTCTCTGTCTTGAACTGGGTGTTGGATTCATGAGTGTGTTTGCTTGGCTTAGCTGTATGCTTGTCACTCGTGCATTTCTCTGTATGTAGGTTTCACTACAATAAAGAGTTTTTTAAAAACGCGGAGGAAAATGGAAGGGAGGTGGAGCCTGTGACGGGGGTATATGCTGTGAAAACACCAGTGCCCTTTGCACCCAGGTGTGTGCCTCCTTAATGCCCGCCTACCTCGTCTCTCCTGCTGGGTCTGTGTCGGGAGGAAGGGACCTGAGGGTCTCATCTCTCCTCATTCAAGAACATTCTTTTTACCTCTTGACTGGCGAACTCCATCCTGTCCAGCGATGACGTAGACCCCCACAGCAAGGAAGAAAATGCTGATGATCTCGGCGAAGACAAAACCGGATACAGTGGCTGCGTTTATTTCAATGCAGTTCTGACACACTGTGGGGAGAGAGACGGACAAGCCTCCTTCAGGATGTGACAGTGGTTCTTCTGAATCTTTTTCTCTGGCCTCCCAGCAAGAATGCTGTATTCAGGGCTGCAGACTCCTCTGCGCACGGTATGGAATCGCCTGGAAAGATCCCTGAACCGACGATGCAAGTCTTCTTATCTTTCCGTGCCCCAGGTGCCTGGGGAAGTCCTGGGGTAGTCTTACTGCCTGGAACTACAGGAAATAGGGGGAAGATCAGATCCTCTTTTCTGTGGTCAACTGCCTTCTACATTTCATTCCTGCTCACCGTATAATCTCTGTCTCCTTGAGCTACAGCAACTAGTTTACAGCGATGATAGTTGACGGCCCCAGTCCACGGGGGCCCAGCCCAAATCAAACCAGGCTTTACAGGACCGGTTATGCTTTGCCAAGAAGACTGGGGGACCTGTCTGGTGATGTTCAAAAAGAGGCAAGGGGGAGATTAAGAGAAAGAGAACTGTTTAGTGTCTCTCTCCATACTCGTCTGGGGCGGGACGCTCACCGGAATGGCAGGGGTGACTAACTGCACAACTGCCCAGCCGAGGGGCGGCACGTACTTCTGTAATGCACTTGGAGCGGTCTTGAATAGTTCTTGGATCCTTGACACAGGTACGTCCCTTGAGGGTCCTTGACACTGCTCCCCAGATTGTGTACTTTTTTGTCCTTGTTGTGATTAGTTATTTCCTTCCCATCTTTAAACCACTTGACATTTTCGTCTTTTACGTCACACGTCAGAAGTACCGAGCCGTCCTCTGGATTGTCATCTACTTTTACCACAGGAATTTCTGAAAAGGGAAAAGCCATGGTCTGTTAGGGGTCTTTTGCCTCTGAAAGTCTCCCGGCCCCGGGGGTCAGGACAAGACCATTACAGCAGCGCTTTTCAAAAGTAAGTGTGCACACGGATCACATGGGGATCTGGTTAGAATTTCAGGTTCCATTAGTAGTTCCGGGAAGGAGCTGTCATGTGGCATTCCTAACATGCTGCCGGGGGATGCTAACGCTGTTGGTTCATGGGTCCCACTTTGAATAGTGCCTGGCTGCTAGTGTCCTGTTTCTACTCCAAGAACTAGAGAATTAATCCTTTAGCTACAGGGAAACTGCCCAGGAAGGTCATGACTGGCTCCTCATCTGGTTGACAAATGGGAGATTTGTTATTTATTATTCGTCATCCCATAGGACCACGATGGTAGGAACCATATTTCCATGAATTTCGTCAGAGTTTGAGGATAGAAAGAAGCCATACACCCTACCTTGTTTCGACTGGGCCATAGAACCTGTAGAGATAGAAGAGAGAGAGAGTGAGAGGATTAGCGGGGCATAGAGTTGTTCAGATGCCCCGAGGTAGCATTTCCACGGTCATTGGAGGCCAAGATAGAGAGGCATCTTAATCTACAAGAGTGGGCAGTATTTATACTTACTTCCCTGAGTTGTAGCCTACATCACCAGATGGGCTCCCGGGTGCTGTATAATAATTTGTCTGGTGTTTTTGCTGGATTCCTGGCCGGCGTTTCTAAAACCTTGGGGTTTCGTGAATGGTAGGATTGTCTGTCATTCTCGGTGGGCTTTGGACCATATATGAATTCATGCTAATGAGATGCCTCAGGGTGGGGCTGGCCACGAGCCATGTAATCTAGGGCTTTGAGCCCTGGAAGGAAAGGGGGCTGGAGAGTGAGTTCAGTCCCACGACCAATGATTCAGTCAATCACACCTGTGTCACGAAACCCCAGTAACAACTCAGTGCAGGGGCACCTGGGTGGCTCAGTCAGGTGACTGTTCGGCTCTTGATTTTGGGTTGGGTCATGACCCCAGGGTCGTGAGACTGAGCCTCATGTTGGGCTCCGTGCTGAGCATAGAGCCCGCTTGAGGCTCTCTCCCTCTCCCTCTCCCAGGCTCACACACACTCTCTGTCTTTCTCAGATAAATAAAATGAAACCCCCCCAAACCCTCAGTGTGGCTTCCCTGTTGGGGAACACATCCGTGTCCGAGGAGGGTGAGGTACTCTGACGCCACAGGGAGAAGGCACAGACGTGCTGCGTCCTGGACCCTCTCACCCCCGCTCTGGTTGCTTCTTCATGGGAAATCCTGATTTAATTTTTAATGATAAAACTGCAGTAGTAAACATGGCACTTTCCTGAGTCCCCTGGGTTTTTCTAACATATTATCAAACCTGGGAACCCCGCAGATTCGTACCCAGTTTCTCAGCTCTGTAGGTGGGATGTGAACCTCTGACCTTGTGCCTGGAATTTAAAGGGAGACCGCGCCCTTCACTGTGGTCTGATGTTGCCTCGGGATGGCTGGCAGCAGAGCGGCGCTGTAGCATACACGAGGGCATTGGCCGTGCAGCCTGGAATGCTCTGCTCTCTTAGCAGCTAAAGTTCTGGCAAAAAGTGGGCTGACACCAACTAAAGACCTTCTTAAAAAAATGTTTATTTATCTTGAGAGAGTGAGAGAGAGTGTGAGCAGGGGAGGGGCAGAGAGAGAGGGAGAGAGAGAGTCCCAAGCAAGCTCTGTACCAACAGCGTAGAGGCCAACCTGGGGTTCAGTCCCGCGAACTGTGAGATCATGATCGGAGCCGGAATCAAGAGTCAGATGCTTCGTTAGCTGCCTGAGCCAGCCAGGCGCCCCTACACCAAGTAAAGACTTTTTAAAGTCCGTCCTTCCAGAATCCTCAGCCTTGGGGATCCATTTTTTTGTAGAAACCCCGGATGTCATCGGGGGGGGTAGCTATTCAAGAGCCCTCAAATCTGTCTCAAAACTCAGGAGTTGTATGTAGGTACCCGACAGAGCACTAGCCCTGGGATTCAACTCGATTGAATTTAATCCACACATTCAGTACCCACTGTTATGTACCTGACATGATTAATCAGTGTGGAAAAAAAAAGAGTGGTAACACAAGAACTAACTTGCTGCTTCCAAACGGTTCACAATGAAGTAGGAAAAATAAACATGTATGCAATTAATATAATAGAATTTATAAACCATCTTTAGTACTTTTAGGAATGCATATGAAAGGCGGCAGAAGCTCTTGATTTTGCCCAAGAGTGAGGGTCAGGGAAACCTTAACGGAGAAGGTGACACTTGGTTGGGCCTCGAGAATGATTAGGAATTCGCTAGACAGAGAAGAGCATTCTGGGGGGAGTTCTGGAGGGAAGAAGGGCTGAGCCAAGACACAGGTTGGAAGAGGACAGAGAGGTTGTGCGTCTAGGGGTGGAGTTGTGATGGGGACAGACGGGGTGTGAATCGAAGTGCGATGGGCAAAAAAGGAGTCAGCTGTTTGAGAGCTTGCAGCAGGACTGAGCCGATTAGTAATAGTGCCTGGTACAGAATGCGGAACACGGTAGGGGCTTTATATTTGTTGAACGAGTGCATGAATGGATGGATGAGTGAATTAAAAAAAAAAAAAAAGCAAGACAACTGTTAAGAAGATTTCTTGCTCGCCATTCTTCCTGACCGCCTGGTCACCATGGGAGGGACAAAGAGGTCCCTAGGAGAGAGGGTCCAAGTGATTGCTGACATCTTTTAGTTTTGCTTCTCTGAGTCTTATTCCTTTTTAAGGTTTGAGAGCTCAGGTAGCCACATCTCCTCGTTGACTAGTGAGAGAACAGAGCCGCAGAAAGGAAGCCCTGTCCAAGTTCACACAGCTCACTGGTGGCTGAGCTGGACCCAGAGCTCAAGTTTCTGTTGCTCAGCCCAGAGCTCTTGCTGGGACCCAGCTGCCCTGCCCAGGCTTCCCGGCCTGCCCGCAGCTTCTGTCATCTTAGCTGGCTCTTCCGTTCTCCGCTGAGATCATTCTAATGCTTGCTGTCTTCTTCAAGGCCCCCGCTCAGCCGTCCCCCAGCCCAGTTTCAGCAAGTGGCATTTCCTTCCACTTAGTTCACTGAGACCATAGAAGCCGCAAGACCTCCGGCTTCCTTTCCATCTATGTGCCCACCTTGGCCAAGGCCGTCTTCCTTCCTCCTCGTCTCAGAGGGTGAGGTTGCTTCTCCTCTGCGTCCCTGAGCCGACGCTTCACTCCATCCTTCCCACATCAGCTCCAGGACCTTGCTCTACGGTCTCTTCCTTTAGACTAGACATGTGCTCAGATTTCCCTCACACTCAAAACATTTCATCGCAGGGCCTATTTCCTTTTCTGCTTACCACTGAGAAGAGAGCATCTCTTCTCATCCAAACACCTTTAAGGAATCGTCTGTGCTTGGTGCACTTACCACCTGCCCTTTATCTTCTACGTCTTTCTGTTCAGTTTCTACTCAGACCCCCCTGAACAGCTTTCCGCCTCCCCCACTGTGTGGAGAGCCCTCTCTAGTCCGGCTTCCAGGCACGGACCCAGTTCATCGACTTCCTGTTTATTTCCAACTGCGCATCCATCCAGGCGCCTCCTAGTGCACCTTCCACGCAGTCTGGTGACCTGAAGCGTTCTCTCCGGCGAGACTGGCACCCACCAGGGCAGAGGCTGTCTTCCAACCTCATACCCTTTAGCCTCTTATGTAATAGGATCTCCCTCATAATCATTGAGCAGACGACCAGCTGACCAACAGAGTGAGCAAATGTCATACTGGTCTGTCTGCTAACTCCAGCTCTGCCGTAAGGAATGCACACTTTTTATTTTCAGGTTCCTGCCCTGTGCCCTTTTGGGCTACATTCAACCTAAGATGGCGGCATCCGGGTCCCCTCTCTAGCCCGTAAAGTCCTCTGTTTTCATTTAAGAGACAAGAGCCCGTCCCTCCCACGGGACACTGCTTCTGTCTGGCAAAGAACAGTAAGAGGCTCCATTTTTGCCCTTCCTTCTTGGAATTCCACTGGGATAGCTCAGGTGGGCTTGAGGTTAGAGGTCCCAATATTCTTCTCCCCGTGGTGATGATCCCTTCCCCTGAGCCTTTCTTCAGACTGTCAGAACCTTACCTTGAAGAAGAGTGAGGGCCAGGATGAGGCCAGCCAGGTGCTTCCCCTGCTCCATGTCAGTCTCTGTCTTGTTCCCGCAGAGGCACTAAGCAAGCCCTTGCCGCCAGCCGGCCCTGAGCAGCGAGTCTGGCTCCGCCCAGCATCCTTCAGGCCGGGGGCGGGGGGGGGGGGGGGGGGGGGGGGGGGGGGGGAGGGGGGGGGCCCTGAGAGAAGGCGTGAACCTGAGCCTCCGCCCTCTGCTTGAAATGTGGGCAGAAGGAGGCCTCAGCGGGGCTGCAGGTGCGGATGTATCTTGCTTTTCTGTTACGGGGTGGAGGACAGGAGGTGGCAAGAGGGAGAGGAAGAGAGGGCTGGGTCCCCTCTCAGGGATAGCTTGCACAGGAGAACCCCTTGGGTTCTGGGCAGGAGCTGGCCTGGGCCCCTTACTTCGTGCGAGAGGGCCACATCTCTGCCACCACCTGTTGTGCGTTGCTAGCTGCTATTGCTGGGACTGAGGAATTCAGGGGGGAACTCGTGTGCTCAGGGGGAGGGTCTGGACACAGACCCACCTCCGTCCAGGCCCTCGCCCGGGAACTTTTCACTGTCCTTTTGAGACAAGATTGTCCAAATCAAGGGTCTGCCTGGAAGAGGAAAGGACGGATAATTGCAATAGGACAGGCCATATCTTTCCAAAGGCCAGAGCCTGAGCTGAGTTTCCAGAATGTCAGGGTTCGTCTCCCTCAGCCGGTCAGTCCGTGAGTCCACAAACACGTACAGAGACCTCGTTGTGCGCCGGGCACAGCCTGGGGATACGGAAGGGGACAGCAAGACCCTCAGTATCTCTGCCCTCAGGGAAATTACTGTTCGACTCCTGCAATGTAGAGAGTTTGCCTCCCCAGAAGCCACCGGGGGAGAAAGTCCAGCTGGGTCCCGGGGAAGCTCTCTGCCTGAGGCAGCCAGATTGTTATTAATAACTACTTCTTACTGAGCAAATATGAATATGATGTGTCAGGCACGATGCAACCTTTTTGCCCAAATCCTTATTATGATGCTGAGGGAATTAAGCTCTGAAAAACCCCACGACTGGCCCAGACCCAGTGGACAGGGAGGGTCAGAGCCGGGGGTCAAGTGTGTGGCTGGGGGCGGTGGGGGTGGGGATGGTTCCAAAGCCCAGCCTTCCCACTGGTAAGAGGGGACGTCTGCTTAGTCTGGTGTCCCAGGCTGCTCAAGGAGGACCGTGGGCAAAGTCCCAGGAAAGCCCAGCAATGGGAGGAATCTTCTGGAATGGCTCACGGGATGGGGCTCACTACTTCCCTCAAGCGTTGTGAGAGCTCGTAGTTTTCAGGTGGTGAGAAATGCAATTATATTGTCGACAGAAGTCCCGCAATTATTGGTTTTCACCAGCGACGCAGGAAGGAACGTTCTAAATCCCCTTCTACTTCCTGGAGGTCGAGGCAGCCTTTTCCACAGTCCCTGCCCCCCTCCAGCTCACCCCCAAGCTCGCTGCTTGGAGAAAGAGCAATTTGCACCTGCATCCTTCCTACCCCACCCCCAGTCTCCCCCCACCCGGGCGGTTTCCAGTCCCCAACGGCAGAGACCAGAGAAAGAGCCTTTTCTAGTCCCTCCCCCACCTGTTTACTTTTTCCGGGTCCCATGAGTCAGTTGGAGGCGGGCATCCTCTCTCACCCTGGAGGATCGGTTCTGAGACCTGGGGCTGTCTGCTGCGTGGATTCTGCGGGAACATGGAGCACTCCCGTTTTCTGGCTGGCCTGATCCTGGCTGTCCTCCTCTCCCGAGGTAAGGCGTCTCCAGGTGGTGGGGGCGCCTCGGAGAAGGGGCCCGAGAGGGGGACCTTACCACCCGGAGCGAGCGCCGCTGGAAGGTCCTTCTTAGTGCCGGCTTCAGGTCACAAGGCAGAGCCGTCAAGGAGAGCGCAGTTGGGACGCGGCACAGGGCGCGGGTTTGGGAAACAGGCTCTCGGCCTTGACGGGCTCTAGGGAGGCACGCCTGTTGCCCTTGAATGTCCTTCTAAAGGCTTTAGGCCAGAGATCTGCAGGACTTGCGGTCTGCGGGCCTGGGCCTGCGCTGGGCAGGGAGCCTGCTCCTTCGAGGGCAGAGGGCCTCTGGGGTCTGGGGCTCTTACTCACTGGGCCGTCATCTGTCCCCACCAAGAGCCACGCGTGACCCAGCCCTCAGGGGAAAGTTAGCGAGAAAAAGTTAAAGAGAAAGTTCACTTTAGGTTGAACAGAAGGCGGGCAGGTTTAGGGTGGCAGGCGCGTCGACGCAGCTGGTTTGCTCTCTTTTAAACTGAGAGTCCCTTGTCCCAGAAACCCTCTCAGCCTCATGCCAACGGGGACCACTCTTTGGGACACCCAGGACTTCCGCTGGAAACGGGCTCCCCGGAAGGCAGGGCTGGAGGAGGCGAAGCACCTGCTGTGTCTGTGTCTCCTGCGGGCTCGCGCGTCATCCTGGCCAGAGGACGGGAAAGAGTTCCCTGAGGGGATTTTCTTGAGGAGGCTCTTGTGTTCGAACTGGCACCTGAATATGAAACCCAGGGAACATCTGGACTCCGCCTTCCCTGGGGCTGGAGGTCCAGATTCTGGTGCCTCTGTGGGCTGTGGCCGTGCTCTCAGTCAAAGCAACTCAGGGGATGTAGAAAGGCGCTGTACGCAGGCCTCCAGCCTTCAGACTCCCTACAAGACTTGACTTGTTTGGAGCCCCAAGAACGAATTCGACAAAACTATTTTTCTGTCCCCTCCCCCTAAGCCAGGGTAGAAAAACTAAATATCTCTACACGGGATTTGCCTGGGGTCTCCTTCTGGGCCACTGGGCTGGTGACGCATACCAGCTTCTCCCCTCCCCCAGTTCGACTTCTACTTGTCCCTGTATGTTCCTTGTTCTTCTGGAAGTTTTGTCGGGGAACAAATGTGGACATCTCCAGCCGAGGAACTTTCTTAGGCCTTTTGTGTTCCTTGGGTGCTTCCGCAGCCCACGCAGCCCACGCTCCTCTCCGACTTTTTTTTTTTTTTTAGTGTTATTTATTTTTGAGAGAGAGAAAGAGTGTGAGTGGGGGAGGTGCGGGGTGGGGGTGGGCTGGGGATCGGAAGCAGGCAGGGAGCCGATGCAGGGCTCGGACTCCTGAACCCCGAGATCACGACCTGAGCCAAAGTCAGACACTCAACTGACTGAGCCCCCCAGGCGCCCTGAAAGTGGTCCTTTTTAAGTACAAACCTCAGCAGGATAAGGCATGGGCTGGAGACCCAACAGCTCACTCCCATCACGGTATTTTTCCCCCGAGTGAGTCCCTACAAGATATCCGTGGAGGAACTTGAAGACAAGGTGTTACTGAGTTGTAACACCAGCATCGTGTGGATGGAGGGAACCACGGGGACACTACTTCGAAACGGTACAAATCTGGACTTGGGAAAACGCATCCTGGACCCACGAGGAGTGTATATGTGCAAGGGGCCAGAAGAGAAAGAGAACACACCTGTTATGCAAATATATTTTCGAAGTATGTGCCTTCTGGACCCTTTGGGGTGAAGTGGGTGGGACCTCTGGATAGAAGAGCTTTACAGCCAGAGGGGACTGTGGTGGACCAATCTGTTCTCCAAACAGAGTCGGGTCACTCTTGTAATGGTGTGAGCCAGACTGCGGAGCCCTTGGAGTGAGGAAGAGCTTAGCTGATGGGAAAAGACAGCAGAGGCTGTGACTCGAGCCGGCGAGGGTTGGTTGGGAGAAAGGTCCGGCCTACTGCCTGTTGACATTCCTACAAAGCTGACGCTGCTTCCTGGCTCTCCTCAGGGATTCCTTGGGCTAAAGGGCGAGGTGGGCATCAGCAGGGCTTTCTCCAAGGGTCTTACTGAACTTTGGGTCTTGGTGGGCCAGAGGGCAGAGACGGTTCCCTGGTCCTGATGGCTCCCCTCCCCCCCCCCCCAGTGTGTCAGAATTGTGTGGAGCTGGACGCAGGTACCCTGGCTGGCATCATCATCACGGACATAATCGCCACTTTTCTCCTCGCTGTCGGGGTCTATTGCTTTGCAGGACATGAGACTGGAAGGCTCTCTAAGGGTAAGTGGGAGGGACAAAGTGTGCGTGGGTGTGTGCCCCTGCTGAGCGGCGGGCTGTGTCTCCTCTGGGAGCTCCTCTTGCGATCTCCCAAGGACCCCTAAGCCTGGTTCTGGGAAGGCCTGTGTCCGTCTCGCTCACGCAGACTTCTGAGGACGCTGCCAGCTGCGGTCGCCCCGCAGTTGGCAGGATTTCACCGCCCCTCCTCCCAGGCTTCTGATGAGTCTTTCCCCTGGTTCTTCTAGCTGCCGACGCTCAAACTCTCCTGGGAAATGACCAGCTCTACCAGGTGAGCCCTGAAGGAAAAGAGCCACGAGCGGTGGGGTGGGAAGGCGTGGGGAGGCTGGTGCTCTGTGCTCTGTGAATGGATGGAGGGGCCTGTGGGGAGCTCATCACTGTGGGGTGTGGGGGCTGAGAAGCTCAGGCGGGATCTCTTGTCTCTGGGGTCTGCTGGATCCTCTCGGGGAGAGTCCGGACTCTGCCTGCCTCACTGTTCCCCCTTCTCGTCTCCCAGCCCCTTCGAGATCGGAACGATGCCCAGTACAGTCATCTTGGTGAAAACTGGCCTCGGAAGAAGTGAACCGGAGGCTGGTGGCTTCTAGCGTGACTCTGTCTTCTTCCCTTGCTCAGCCAATAAAGACGTCTTCTCTCGCTCAGCAGGTGCCTGGACTTTCCAAGGCCGTCGGGCAAGGCACGGTGTCGTCCTGGCTCAGCGGGGCCCTTGCCCTCCTGGCCACCTGTGTCCTTCCTTCACTGTTTCTGTTCCTCTGCCCCCGATGGACAGTGGGACGGGCAGCCTCCCACCCGCTTCTGGCCCACTGGTGTTTGCGGTGCGCTGGGCTCCCTGGGTGCAGGGCCTGCGCCGCCATACCGCCTCGGCTGCCTGTGGCCTCCAGCCCCCTGTGACAGCCCTTCAGGGCTTTGGCTTCCCCCCCACAGCTGAGAGCGGGCTGCTATGTTTAGAGACCGAGCCACACGGAAGTTTCCATGACATCGTCAGCAGAGGAGGTGGAAACATCAAGGGCCCAGGAGGCCACTTCTTATCAAGACGTGGAGAGCGTGTGTGACAAAGTCCCACTTCTGTCGAGGGGCTGGCCCGACTCTAGGACCCCGTGGAGGGGTAGCCCCAGCCGGGAGGAGGTTTCAACGTAGGTCCGTTCAAGACCCTTTCTCTCCTTCTGTATAGAAGGTACCGCTCACCTTCCTCTTCTCGGAACCTGTCCCCCTCCTGTCCCACCCCCGCCTTCTGGATCATCAACTAACATCAGAAACTCACCAGCGATCCACATG
>PJEM01008482.1:59583-82369 GCA_004023845.1 Helogale parvula | reverse complement strand
AAAAAAAAAAAAAAAAAAAAAAAAAAAGTACACTTAAAAAAAAACTAAGGATGCTAGAACAAAGTTTTAGTTGTTGCTTTGTCTAAGAGACGTGATTGTCATTGATTTTTCTCTAAGGCTTGAGACTACATTAAGCACAGGATATATGAGGTACTTCAAGAAATGTCAGAAGTAGACCTAAGTCAGGAGGGGATCTTCCGACCCCTTTAAAGTATTATATCTAGAAAAGACTTTCTGTCCAGTGTTTCCCTTTGGGAAGCTCTAAGACTGATTGTAGGTTTTGGAGCTTTCCTTAAAACATTTCTCTCTTCATTTCTGGGATTTTGCCACTTGCAGGACAAAGGTCTGTGGCAAGTCTGAAAAACCAAACACAAACTAAAATAAAAACTGTTAATAAATTCATGTCTCCACCCTCACCCAATGCAAGTTTTCAATCTCCTCTTCAGGCTACTTGCTGCCCAATTAGCAGTAAATCAATTCCCAGTTCTTCAATCATTCTCAGAACTTTCAGGACTTCTGGCTCAGCTTCCAATTTTAAAAAATGCTGACACTGGGGACAGTGGCCTGACAGAACACACAAGTTCAGAGGGAAACGCACCAAAGGCCTTCTCTGTCACTTAGTTAACTAAGCTTTACAAAGAGCTGCGCATTTTAGAGGAATTGCCCCATTTAATCTCATTTATTATAATCCCACAGGTTCGGTGCGGCGACAAGTCCCATTTGACCGACGTGGGCACGGAATCTTTCAGCCAGGTGACATGCTCAAGTGACTCAGCAACAGCACTTCGGGACTCAGTAGCCAGCGGCCCTAATCGTTCGGCAGCACAGTTGTCAGCGACCCTCCCACAAATTTGCCGGAACTCCAAGACCCCTACCCCTACCCCCCTACCCCCCACCCAGATACACGTATCTAAACGGGCGCAACCACGGGCTTCTCTCTCCCAGCCAGGGGTGTTTTCGGGCATTTGCACCAACCTCTTTTTCAAAACCACTCGCCCCGAACCGCGAAAACGGTTCCGGGGTGGGCGAATCCTCTCCCGCTCCGGGCGGCCTCCAATCGCGTGGCTTCTTTTTTTTTTTTTTTTCCGCGTAGCTTCTTTCAATCCGAGCCCCTCCTGGATGAGTGAGTCCCGCGCGCGCCAACGCCACCGAGGGTGGCTGAGCGGGGGCTGCAGTCTCTGTCCGGGGGACCCTCAGGGGCCCGGGCGGCGGCGCCCCTAGCCCCGTCCACAGGTCTGGGGGGCGTCCGGGGTGAGCCCGGAGTTGGGGGGTCCCGAGGGGTCCCGGGCGGCTTTCCGCTGCAGCTCCCGCGCGGCTCTGGAACCGCCCACGTGGGGCCGGGTGCATCCAATGGGAAGGCGGCGTCTGGCCACGCCCACCGAGCGCGAAGCCCCCCCCGCCGGTGGACTTTTAAAAGCCGGCGCCGCGGCTCCGGGATTCCTGGGACCCGCGCGCCGCCTCCGTCTTTTCAGCCGTCTCGTCTGCCCGCCGCCGCCATGCTCTCCGTCCGCGTCCCGCTCGCCACCATCGTGGACCCGCAGCAGCCGCAGCCGCAGCTTCAGCTCTCGCCCCTGAAGGGGCTCAGCCTGGCGGACAAGGAGAACACGGTGAGGGCGCGCGGGCCGGGCCGGGGCGGTGGGGGGCGGCGGGGGCCGTGGGGGCCGTGGGCGTGCCCCTCACCGCGCGTGTCTCCCGCAGCCCCCGGCGCTCAGCGGGAGCCGCGTGCTGGCCAGCAAGACCGCGCGGAGGATCTTCCAGGAGCCCGCCGAGCCGGTGAGTGGCCGCCCGGCCGCCGGCCGGGCAGGGGCCTGCGCGCGCGCGACGCCGCCGGCAGGGGGCGCCGCCCGCGCTTGGCGCCAAAGCCTCATTGTCCTCAAGCCGGTTTTCAAACCGTAGCCCCTCCCCGACCCCGCGCTCCGTTCCCGCCAAAGCATTCCCTCCCTGGCCTTGTCACCCACTTCCATAGATTTCCTCCTCCCGTCCCCCCGTTACATCCCGGTCGTCTTGCGTGTAAGATACACGTGTGACACCTGCCCCTTACACCCCGAACCGCATGAGCTTGCCGACAATTGAAGGCACTTGGCCGGGAGAGACGGCGATTTCATATGGTTCGCCCTGTAACTAGCCTTTCCATTGCTCTCTGTCTCTCTGGCCCGACAGAAAACCAAGGTGCCTGCCCCCAGCGTGGAGGATGAGCCCCTCCTCCGAGAAAACCCTCGTCGCTTTGTCATCTTCCCTATCGAGTACCATGATATTTGGCAGATGTATAAGAAAGCTGAGGCTTCCTTTTGGACAGCAGAAGAGGTAACCAGAATCAGGAACCAGGAGACCTTAAAGGAAGTTTAAGCCTTGCCCTCCAGCTCTGGAGGAGACCTCCGCAGTAGCAGTTAGGACTTGCTTCAGATACACTCGACTCCTCCTCTTGGCCCCGGTGGGGATGGTTGTCCACTGAGGATGTGAGCTGTTGTCACTGGCAAAGGGAGTTCGGGATGGGGAAGGGATGGTCCCGATCAAGGGGTCCTAGTAGACGTAAAAGGTTTAAGAGCTGAGTGCATGTGTGAGGCCCCGCGTGCATGAATCCCGTGTGAAACTTCTCAACTTCAGGTGGATCTCTCCAAGGACATTCAGCACTGGGAGTCCCTGAAGCCGGAGGAGAGATATTTCATATCCCATGTTCTGGCTTTCTTTGCGGCGAGTGACGGCATAGTAAATGAGAACTTGGTGAGTTTCCAAAAGATGTCTGCTTTCGTTCATTTCCGAGATGTGAGAGAAAATCCTCTTCCCTCGCCTTTAATGTTTTCCCGTCCTGGTCATCATATTTATCTGTAAGCTCGTGGTTCTGCTGGGTGCGGCATTTCCTGTTTTATAATGTCCTTTGTGGTTCCTTCTCCACCCGCCCCCCCCCCACCCCGGGTTCTAGAGAAGCTCAAAGACCATGTTAAGTACTAGCCACGGGTTTACTCCTTGTGGCCGGGCCATTGCTTCCCTTTTTGTGGCTTTTACGGTTTTAATAATTTGATTCGATACGTGTCTTAGTGAGCGGAAGCGTCACTCCTTCCTGCGATGAATGGGCAAAGAAGGAGTTGATGAGGGTTCACAGAAACCCTGTGACACAGGCGTTACCTCTTCCCTCACCTGTGAGGTGAGCGTGTGGCATAAAATGTCCAGCTTTACCACGGAACAGTGGAGAAGCATTCAATTCAAGTAGAAACACACCTTCTCGTGGTGCAAAGGGAGCGTGATGTATCGGGGTCCTGGGACCGAGGATTTCTCCTCAGGCCGAACGTGATGTTTCACCACTAGGTGGAGCGGTTTAGCCAAGAAGTTCAGATAACCGAAGCCCGCTGTTTCTACGGCTTCCAAATCGCCATGGAAAACATCCATTCTGAGATGTACAGTCTCCTCATCGACACTTACATTAAAGATCCCAGAGAAAGGTGAGTATTTGGGTGGTATGCCAGCGTGTTTCAGATTCACTTAATTAAGTTATTGCAAATTTCTGAGTTTATGTAGGGATGGAAAATGACTCTAAAATGACTAAGCAGGCAAATCCCTACTACTCGTGGTCCAGTCTGCTTGAGGAAGAGGCCTAAATTGACACTAGTAGCCAGTCACTTAAAAACAAAGTTCAGTGGCACCTGGGTGGCTCAGTCGGTAAAGCGTCCAACTTCGGCTCAAGTCATAATCTCACGGTTCGTGGGTTCGAGCCCTGCGTCAGGCTCTGTGCTGACATCTCAGAGCCTGGAGCCTGTCTTCGGATTCTGTGTCTCCCTCTCTCTGCCCCTCCCCCACTCATGTTCTGTTTCTGTCTCAATAATAAATAAACATAAAAAATTAAAAAAAAAAATTTAAGAGGTTACTCCATTTGATTGTTGGGTCTTTCAGTCTAAAACCTTTCTCTGAACACAACCAGACAGAAAACACAATGATGAGGAGGCAGTTCACCATTAGATGAATTTAGGCACAGAACTGTTTGACCGAGGTGATAGGTTATGTTACGAGATCACAGAAGAGAGCTCAAGGGAGCTTCAGGACTGTCTTACATTTTGAAGACTGGAGAGGAGGAGAAAGTTAGAAATGGCTGCCTGGGCGGTCTGGGTACCAGGGTCAGCCCAGGACAGCAGCCTTGCGGGAAACAACGGTAAAGCTGAAAAGCATGCTCTTGGGGGTTACCTGGGAGAATGAAGAGGGAAGACGAGTGGTGACTTGGAAGAGCCAGCAGGATTGGGGAAGTGCTTTGGGAGTAAAAAGTTTGTGGACAGAAATGAGAAAAGACAGGGGCCCCCGGGTGGCTCAGTTGGTTGAGTGACTTCGGCTCAGGCCCTGCTCTCGAGGTTAGTGGGGTTGGAGCCCCTGTCAGCCAAGAGCCTGCCTCTGTCCCCCTCTCTCGGCCCCTCCCCCACTTGTGCTTTCTTAAGAATAAATAGAAAAGACAAAGGCATAACTGGGATAAATAACCAGAAGGGGCAGGGTCAGAAAGGTCTGGAATTAAGCTTCAAAAGCTAGAGAGAGGCAGACCCAGGTCTTCCATAGAGCATGTGGACATGGTCAGAGAATGAAGAGAGCCCAAAGGTCTGATGACCTTGGCTTTAGAAAACAAAGTCACCGGATAAGGAACAGGCTGGGGAATCTTGGAGCCTCCCAAGTTGAGAACAGGAATATGTTGGAGGCGGAAGAGGGTAATAAAGGTAAGTGCAGGGCCAGTCGATTTACTTTCCTGACCTGGGGTCATCAGTGAGGCATAGAACTATAGTAGGAAGCAATCTAAGGTTGTTGCATTTATTGGCTTTAATTATTTTATTATATCCGTATGGCATTTGGGGCCCATATAATTGACCCGATGTTATAGTCTGGTGGCGGAGGGGGTGTCAGGAAGGTAATGGTCAGCATAGCTCAAGTAGTTTAGCAGTTAAAATTTTATGGCTTTTCAAATGTAAAGATAAGGCCTGTGAACCTTATCGTGCCCTGGACTTGGTATCACTGAGCTGATAAATGCTCTTGGCGGAATGGACTAACGCTTTGGATGTTAGTAGATCTCGGGGCTCCCTATGAATTAAAGAATATCTACGTTTGTATTAACAGGAACGAAATGAATGTTAAGATTTTTAAAAGACACTGGGGGAAAAGCAAAAACAGCAATGAGAAAACATTTCAATTTGAGTCTCAGTTTGGCCTTGGTCCCAGTGTTGTTCCTGGTGTTTGTGATGGGAGGTCTTTGCTCTAATTGCTGACGCTCTGGGTGCCTCCTAGGGAATTTCTCTTCAACGCCATCGAGACGATGCCTTGTGTAAAGAAGAAGGCAGATTGGGCCTTGCGTTGGATCGGGGACAAAGAGTCTACCTATGGTAAGGACACCGTTGGCCCCACTTACTAAGCCTGAGCCGCAGCCTCTGGTGACAGCCACCAGGGCTCGTCGGCCCTCCCAGCGCGCATGCTCGGTTGCTCGCTACAACTGTGTCGATGTTCACTCTTCACAGGGGAACGGGTTGTGGCCTTTGCCGCGGTGGAAGGAATCTTCTTTTCTGGTTCTTTTGCATCGATATTCTGGCTCAAGAAACGCGGCCTGATGCCTGGCCTCACGTTTTCCAATGAACTTATTAGCAGAGATGAGGTGAGTCTAATACCCATAACAGGCTAATCTGCACCCCAAATATCTACACCTCTTGGGTTCCCTGAGGGGAACTTGACAACTGATTGCCTTAGGCCCACAGTTAACATGAGTCGAACCATATCTGAACTTGGGCAGAGAATGAACACCACTTTGATTTACCGGAAGTGCTTTTATTCTCAATACGTTTATGTCCGTGGCACTGTCGGTGAGGGGACGCCTTAATTATTTTGGCCCGGGACCCTCTGACCCTCCTGTACTTGCAAGTTGGTTGATGAGTATCCTGATGAAGCAAGAATTCATTCTGGGCCAGTGTGTGTCTTTGAATGCAGTTGGATTAAACTGGAGAGGAAGGTGGATGATGTCCCGGATGTTCTCATTTAAGTCCGGTCCGAAAGGTGAGGGCCATGAACCCTGCCGCACTTGGAGCCCAGGGAGCAGATCAGACAGCTGATCTTGCCTTGTAAGACACTCTTGCTTGCCCCAGAGGAAGATTGGGATTCCTTGGCATTAAAACTCTAGACTCAAGTCACCGGAAACTGCATTCCTGGTTTCCTGAGCATAAGGCTGTGAATCTCAAAACTAACTAGCCTAGTCACTGAGTTTTGCCTTTCCTGCTAGGAATTGTGGCAGACTCAGAGCTTACAGCTATAGAAACAAGGCCGTGGAAAGAGCGCTTTGAGCAGAAGCCCTGTGCCCTCCTTGGCTACATCCAGGGGCCGGGCCCGGCCTGCTCCTGTCACCGTGGCGTATGCAGGGCAGATGGCCTTGGAGTCCATTTCCCTTTTTGTTGACAGTTAAAGTGCTTATACAGCCATGCAAGATGTACAAGGGGAATGCAGAAAAGGGCAAAGAAAGCCATTTCTGGGGCGCCTGGGGGGCTCAGTCGGTCAGGCGTCAGACTTTGGCTCAGGTCATGATCTCGCTCACAGGCTCGAGCCCCGCATCAGGCTCTGTGCTGACAGCTCAGAGCCTGGAGCCTGCTTCAGATTCTGTCTCTCTCTCTGCCCCTCCCCTGCTTATGCTCTGTCTCTCTCAAAATAAATAAACATTAAAAATGTAAAAGAAAAAGAAAGAAAGCCATTTCCGGTTTCATGTTAATGACCGAAGTCTGGTGCCGGAGTGATACTCAACCTTTTCTTCTAGGGCCTGCACTGTGACTTCGCCTGCCTGATGTTCAAACACCTGGTCCACAAACCTCCAGAGCAGAGGGTGAAGGAGATAATCATCAATGCCGTCCGGATAGAACAGGTGGGGTTTGCGTCGGGGTCTCCTGCTTTGCTGGAAGGGTCTCTGGGTATGCCTCCGCCTTACTGAGAAGCTGTGTTGGGGCCCCTAGGAGTTCCTCACGGAGGCCTTGCCGGTGAACCTCATCGGGATGAATTGCACTTTAATGAAGCAGTACATTGAATTCGTGGCAGACAGACTCCTGCTGGAGCTGGGGTTCAACAAGGTAAACAGGTGCCCTGTGGCCTTCGGGGGGTCCCGGAACCTGGGGGTGTTCTGTCTTTACATTCTGCTGGGGGCCTTTGCAGGTTTTCAGAGTAGAAAATCCATTTGACTTTATGGAGAACATTTCCCTGGAGGGGAAGACTAACTTCTTTGAGAAGAGAGTAGGAGAATATCAGAGGATGGGCGTGATGTCAAGTCCAACCGAGAATTCTTTCACCCTGGATGCGGACTTCTAAGCGAATGAAGACGTGCTCTTCTTTGCTGATTTTTTCTCCCCCCTTCTCATCAAAAAAAAAAGAAAAAAGAAAGAAAAAAATCAGCTACTTGAAGTGTATCAACCAGCTACACCAGGAAATCACCAATAGTGTTCGTTAATAGTATTGTTAAAACTGTGTAGCTACCTCGTATCCAAGCCTGTTGATTAGTGATGCTAGTCGTCTCCCTTAGAAGCGTGGACACAAGCTCCTTGGGTTCGTAGGGAAGATCCTGGGCCGTGTGCGGCTTTTGCAAGCGCTCTGGCTGTCCATGACTTGATGGCTCTTAGCAATCTGGCACAAGGTGTGGGGACTCTCCAGGGAGTCTTAGCTGGCAGGATCCAACCATCACTGCAGGACCCCTGGGAGGGGTCGGCCTTGGTGCTTCAAAGCAGATTTTAAAGTTTACTTAATGATTTGTAAATAAAACTGGCACTTTACACACAAACCTAGTTTGTACTGTTGAGGTAAAGGCCTAACGTAACCTAACTTGGCTGGTTTCTAGACCAAACGCAGAGCATTTCTATTGGCCGCTAATGGGAGCCAGTTCGGGATGTACTAGGTGACCCCACTCCGCCAAACCTGTGTGCGAGTCAAGCATGTTATTTCTACTCTTTATTTTCTTTAATGAATTGGGGTGCTTTGTGATCGGCTTTAAGGGCAGCCCTGCGCATCCCCCTAGGTATCAGCCAGTTGGGGGTCCAAAGAAGGCAGGTATCAGTGCAGGCCAGGTCGAGTATGGAGGGATGCGAGGAAGGGGAAAGGAGCTTCTAAGTTAGGTCAGGATGGAGTGCGGAGCGGGGCAGCTGGCCCCGGGGTGGGCGTGAGGAGCGGTGGTCTTCCTCAAATCCGTACTCTCCCCAGCTTTGAGTTCCTGCGACAGAGCTTAGGTCCTCAGCTCTAGGATCGGAGCTAGCCCTGTCCGTTGGTTCTTCAGACCCTCCTTGAACAAAATGACCCACCTAAGATCTTGCTCCAGTTAAGTAGGGAAAGCCAGGCCTGAAACTGGCTCTCTGAAAAGTCGGGCCTTTATTCTGATTTGGTTTAATTTGTAAGTTGGTGCCATTGACCTCATCCTTTTATATTTACCCCATGCTTTCTCGATTAGGAAAAACGTCTTTTTGCTGTGCGCGCCCTGTGTATCTGTGGTTCATATTTTGAAAAGATCGAGGCAGACATTGTTCAGGGCACTTCAGTGCCCTTCCTAGATCTGACCTCCCGTAGAAAACCAGAGTTGTGGGAGCTGTTAACATAAGGTCTAGTTGCTTATTAATTTCAGAATGAAGCACATAATATGCCTAATAGGGCTAGTTTGAATCAGTCTGTCTTTGTTACCCTTCCCTCCCCCCCCAAACCCCACCAAGATGTCACACGACAGGTGACGAGGACCCGCAGCAGTCCTTTGGCCACATTTGTTACCGTGTTGTATCATGTTGGCTGATCACTGGCCTGTTTTCTTCATTTATTGTATAAATTGTCAAATAACCGATTTAAACCTTTCTGTACTAGGGGCTTCCTATCTTTTAAATTATTGTTACCAAAAGTGACCCAGATTGTGTGGTTTTTACGTTCGTGCAACACAGAAGGGAATAAACATTTTGCCCCGCGGGCCGGGTGGGTGCAGGCAGAGGCCGGAGCCGGTTTTAGGGTTCTGCCTCCCCCCCTTTAGTGTGCGATGTAAGAATTCCTGCCAATTCAGATTCAGTTTCCTAATCTGTTTAAAGGGAAACCAATTTTAGTCTAAAGCATTTAAAAGGCTCAAAATTGAATGCTGCTCAGGTGTTAAGTGTTCTTAGGTCCTTTCGTTGATAAGGTTTGCATTTCGGTTTAGGAATTGAAAACTGGATTTTTTTTTCTTTCATGAAGGCTTAGGAGAGTTCATTTGCCTTTCATCCGTTTTGCGTTCTGCCACAAGGTCCATAGGAAACAGGTCAGCCTGAAAGGTGACGGTCAAAAGCACCACCTGTGCTGCACATGGAGTTTGTCAGCCAGGGTCGGTGGGTTTGATTTCCCGACAACCCCACGTGGACCACTTGGCCTCAGTTTTCCCATCTAAACAATGGCGGAGGGACCAGAAGGGGCTGAGTCTCCCAGCCTTGCTCTTATTCAACTTGACCGGTGCAGGCTTCTTTTGTGGGTGGGGGTTGATCCCACGTCCGGAAGTGGCCTCGCCGGGTCCGCCTTCCTGAAGCCTTTCTGAAGTCGTGACCTTGTGCGTCATGCCACTTGACACGGGCAGGGACACGACGACGGCCACCCCGCTGGCGTGGCTCCGAGGTGTCAGGGGTGGGCAGGGGGTCTAGTCCCTCCGGGTGCGGCTTACCTTTTTCTCAAGGAAGAAGCTGATGCACAACTGAGTCCGAATGTTAGTGGTGTGGCCGTGGAACCAGGGCGGGGAAGGAGCAGTGGAGAACTCGACGTGGGTGGGAGCATTAGGAGAGGCGTGGGGGGGGTGACTATTCCCCTGTGGGGGACGGGACTGGAGACTCGTCCACGTGGAAGCCACATCCAGGTCCTTCTCCGTCCCCCAGTCCCGGCATGAGGCCTACAAGGATCAGGCCCTGGGGAAATTAATCTGAGCGGAGTGTCTCGGTGTGGGTGAGGCCTTGGGAGGAGGTATGTCCTCTCTTAGAGGAACGTGATCTTAAAGGCAGAGATCTTTGCCTTTAGAGCCGAGGAGCACTCTGTCATTTGATTTGTCACATAGGTTGGTGGCAGACCCAGTGCAGGTGTTAGGGGCAGCCATGCTCTCAGGACAACTCCCGAATAGCTTCCCTAGGAGCCACCTACAGTCACACTTTCACCTGCCGTCCGTCTATGCCAGCCACCTTCTATAGAACACTCCTGGAGGACCTGCGTCAGTAAAGTGCGGTCAGGCCACTGAGTCAGAAGTGCCTGCCCTGGCCTGTGATCCAGGCTGAGCACTGGCTCCTCACACAGCAGGGACTGGATGGGGACCTAACGCCACGTGGCCAGGGAGCTGATGTGCTGTTGAGGATGAATGACTCTGCCCGTGTTGGTCCAAAGATCCTGGTCATGGTCTAGTTCTGCATGCCAACACAGCCCTGGCTCCCTGCGGCGTGGCTGTAGCTTTGGGGGAACAGGATTGTGTGGCCCAGGGAAGGCTGACTGGCCCCCAGCCCCACCCCACTTCCGTAGAGGAGGCCACCCTCCCGGTGTGCTCTGGGCCTTGAGAAAGGACGGTCAGTGGTGGCCCTTGTCATATTCCTGGGAGGGGAGTCTTGCCGTCCGGAGGTTTTCCGATGAGAATGGCTGACCCCGCTGCCGTGGGTAAGGTTCAGGGACCACAGTCCCCTCGGCCTGGCTCTAAGGACCGGAGTGGTTCCAGCAAGAGCGCAGACCAAGTTGACCTGACCACCCTCCCAGCTTCAGACACACCAGTGATCACAAGAGTTAAGTGGGTGATGATTTCCAACAAAGGGATTTTCAGATGCTCGGAACAAAGATGGAGGGACCCTCAGGCTCGTCCGAGTGCGGGGGTGGTTTTTAGTCCCTTAGAGCAATGGGGGGAGGGGGAGGGGCCAAAGACCCCCCCGCCCTTGGGTTTGGAGGGAAGGGATTGACCTGCACTACCAGAGCCTGCTATCAAGCCAGGACCCCCAGTGAAATGGGGTTGGATTGGGGGAGAGGGGAAGGGTGCTCAGCTTTCTGGACTCCCAGACACCTGCACCTCTCACGGGTTTGTGATCTAGGGGCACACATGACCCCAGTCCGGTGCATGTGGTCCCCACAGACGATGTCCTGCCGGTTTTAGATTACAAAACACACACAAGGGGAAGCCACATGATTGTAGGAACCACGGGTGTAAGAATCCAAGAACCTCCAGTTAACAGGATGATAGATGACCTAACGGGTTCAGGGGGAAAAACCCCAAAGAATGGAGTATTCTGAAGGAAGATTTAAAAAAAAAAAACTTGTTAGGATTTCTAGGTAAAACCTAACCAAACTGGAATTAAAAGTCTTGGCGCTTAAAAAAATAGACGCTTAGTCAGAGGAGACACAGCTGAGGGTGAACTGGTGATGTGAAAGAACCCGGGGTAATTCTCTAGAAGTAGAGGGGGGAGAGATGTGGAGGGGGAAAGGGGGGCATGTTATTTCTAAAGGAAATGCTCATGAGGGACTGAATAGCTAATGTGGAAAGAGATAATGACTGCTAATTTTCTAGAAGCGACTCCATCAGAAAGCGTAAGGAATCCCAAATCCGATAAATGAAAACAGATCCATACCTAGACTCCTCTGTAGTGAGTCTGCGGAGCATATCGATGAAGGTCATTAACGTTTACAAGAGTGGTAGATCTATAAAGGAGTAACCACTAAGCGGAAGTTTGCAACAGCGCTCCAGTCGAAGCCAAAGATTATAGAACCGAATCTTTTCAATGCTGAGAAAATAAAGTTATTCAGAAGTAAGAGAGATTTCAGCCGGAGTTCGTGCACCCCCCTCCTCAAAAGCACAGGTAAAGAATGGACTTTAAGGGACAAAATGGAGCCCAAAGAAAGGATGATGGTGAGTGTAGGAATTGGCCAGCCTGCAGTAAATCTAAGTGCTGATAAGATCGGGGGCCCAGGATATGGCCCTGTGGTAGGTGTGACATTGCGGGGAGGTCCTTGTGCCAAGAGGAGGCTGGCCATGCAGGTTCACCAGACACCTGAAGAGTCTGCAGTCGTGTTTGCAAGATGAGGACAACCTGAAAGAACACACCAGAGTGTCGCAGAGCAGAGGCAGAGCGGGGTGTGGGACAGGCGATCGGTCTAGTAGGCAGAAAAGGTGAGAAGCAAAGTGTGGTAAACGGAGAGCGCGGTACATGCAGGTGGACTGCTCAGCCGATTAAAGTCTGGAGCGCAGGACTCCATGGAAAGCTGTTTCCAGAATCGACACACTATCTCCCCTGGCGTTGGCAAGATGCTTCTGGAGTGGGTGGGGCCTTGCAACGTCTTGTTTTTCCCTCCGATGCCACTGACTGACCTGTGGCTCTCTCAAAAGCCCTCTGTGCACAGCCCCTGCAGTTCCAGACTCTTAAGCCGTGAGGGTCAGTTCCTCCCAGCCAGAGGCTTAGGGCTTGGGTTAAGTTTGGGGGAGGGGGAGGCTGTTTTTGTCCTTGGCTTTGAAGTTTAGGGTGCACAGGGCACGGAGCTGCCGCAGCCACCTTGCAGCCGGGAGAGACAGGCCTGTTGAGAGAGGATCCCACGCTCAGCAGAGGAGAGACAATCGCGGGGGCTCCAGAGAAGACGGGGTCTTCATGACCTTGTTCATTTTCCGAATCCAGCCACATCTGAGTTCTGCGGCCCAGAATTGTCACCGCAGTGAGCCAGCAAATTCCTAAGAGAATCGGGAGGTTGGTGCCACATGCGATGAAGCTGTGCCTGGGTAGAACCCACGGCTCTGAATTCATTTGATCCACAACCACCCTGGGGGTGTGGACGGGTAGCCCCACTTCACAGATGTGTCCGAGAGGTTCAGGGAGGCCATGGGCCTCACCGAGGACTGCAGGTAGATAAACGGCGGCTGACCGGGAGCTCAGGGGTCCCGGCTCCGCGGCCACGTTCTCGGTCCTTTATTACATACATCCCGTCCTGAGAGGACAGGCACCGAGGCCTCTACTCTGGTCCCGAGGAGAGTCCTCAGTGGGGATTGGGTCTTTGATCCCTGTGACCTCTGCCTGCATGCCCAGCTCTGCTCTGCCCTGTCTCTGTGGCCAGGTGGCCCGTCTGGGCAGGAGTCTCTCCTGCTCTCTCCTGCCCTCTCCGGCCCAGGCTTTGGACCCAGGGAGCCACTCCCAACTTGCTTCTGCCTGAGACTCCCAAATGAGAAAGGGGGCCTGTGGGGGTCTCACCTGCTCTAGGAAGGCCCAGGAGAGGGTCACATACTCCCATGGGGAACTGCAATCTTGGGCTTAGAATGAGGTGGGGAGCAATACGTAGCCTGGGAGGTGGAAAATGGGAAGCTTCCAGGTGTTTCCAGAAAGATCCTGGGAACTAGATACCTGTGTGAGGTCTTGCACCGTGCCTCCCCTCCACCGGGTGGGGGGGGAGGGGGAGTGGCGGGCGGCCTCTCCTGCAGGGACCGAAGACATGCCCCGCCATGTTTGCTTTGGAAGGAGTACAAATAGGTACCTGCCTGGGACGGGTGTGGCCTCCCCTGGGCTGATCTGAGTCTCAGTTGCTGAACTGCATTTCCACACCACAGCGGGCCTGTTCGGTTCCGCTGGTGCAGGGATGGCAGCTAAAAGTCTGGCTTTAGAAAAATGGTCAGTGTGAGGGGCGCCTGGCGGGCTCAGTCGGTAGAGCGCACACCTGATCTCGGGGTTGTGAGTTCAAACCCAGAATTGGGTTTAGAGACTAATTTTCAAAATTCTTAAAAAAAAAAATGTCAGGGGCACCTGGGTGGCTCAGTTGGTTAAGTGTCCGACTTCGGCTCAGGTCATGATCTCACGGTTCATGGGTTCAAGCCCCACGTCGGGCTCTGTGCTGACAGCTAGCTCGGAGCCTGGAGCCTGCTTTGGATTCTGTGTCTCCCTCTCTCTCTGACCCTCCCCTGCTCGCTCTGTTTCTGTCTCTCAAAAATAAATTTAAAAAAATTTTAAAAATGTCATTGCATGAAATCAGGTGACTAATGTCTAGTATATTTTTCTAAGCAGTTTTATTGAGATGTAATTACACACCGCCCAGTTCACCCACTTTTTTTATTAAAAATTTTTAAATGTTTTATTTATTTTTAAGAGAGAGAGAGACAGCATGAGCAGGAGAGGGTCAGACAGAGAGGGAGATACAGAATCTGAAGCAGGCTCCAGGCTCCGAGCTAGCTGTCAGCACAGAGCCCGACGCGGGGCTCGAACCCACAAACTGTGAGATCATGACCGGCTGAGCCACCCAGGGGCCCCACAGTTCACCCACTTAAAGCAGAAATTTCATTGGTTTTTAGTATATCCAGGGATGTGTCACCATCACCACAATCGACTTGAGAACATTTTCCTACCTTCAGAAAGACTCCCTGCACCCATTAGCACTTCCTTCCCGCCCCCCTCCCTCCCAGCCCCCGGCGACCCTGGTTGGAATTTCTGTCTCCGCAGGATGGATTGGGCACATTTTCGCAATGCTCAATAAAGAGAAGTTATTAACGGAAGAGGCGCTGGGTTTTCTTTCTGAGAGATCATTTAGAATGTTAGTGGCAACAAAGTGGTGATGGGTCTGTTTTGCAGGGAGAGATTTGATTTATGTTTCAGAAAGCCCTTTTGTGCCTGGGCCTAATAGAAAAAAATTTTTGCGTTCAATAAAGATTCATGACATTGCCTGGAAATGGTCTTTGCTGCTGAATAGGAGGGCCCGCCGGCCGGCCAGCCTTCCTTTCTTCATCCCTGGTCATCAAACATGAACTCGGCCTCTCTCCTCCTTCTGTGCCTGGGCCCTGTGCTGGGGGGTGGGGTGCGTGTGTGTGGTGGGGGTGGGGGGACAGACCCAGGGGTCAGAGAACTAGGCCCAGGAGCCATGTCTGCTCCCCTGCCTCTGTTTGTACAGACTCTGAGCTAAGAATTTTTAAAGATCTATCAAAAGAATATTTCGTGACGTTTCAGTTGTGATAGGAACCCACATTTCGGCACAAGGTTTCGCCGGGACACGGCCACCTGCACGTGTGGCCGTCCATGGCTGCTTTCCTGCTGCAGGGCGGAAATGCTGCAACAGAGGCTGTATGTAGGTAGAGCTGAAGTATTTTCTTTCTGGACCTTTCCAGAAAGCATTTGGTGACTTCCGAGGAAGACATGACCTAGCTCTGGAGGGTCCACGGTAAAGTCAGGAGAAGGGAAAGCGGCACATGGCCAGTCACGGGCTGGAGCCAGGAGGTACCTGGAGAAGAAGTTTTTGGGGTTTGGGGTGTGTTAGCTTGCCAGGGCCGCCCCAAGAGAAGACCACAGACCAGGGGACTCAAACAGCAGAATTTATTTCCTTCCGATTCTGAAGGTTGGAAATCCGAGATCAAGGTGTGGGTGAGTCTGGTTCCTCCTGAGGCCTCTCTCCTCGGCCAGCGGACGGCTGTCTCCTTGTCCTCACATGGCCTCACAAACATCCACCCACAGTCCAGTTAGTTTGTCCTAATCTCTCCTTACAAGGATGCCAGTCAGATTGGATCAGGGCCTGCCTTATGGCTTTATTTAACTTCCATTATCTCTGTAAACACCTTATCTCCAAAACCCCAGTCACATTCTGAGGTCAAGGTTGAGGACTTGAGCATATGAATTTTAGGGGGCGGAGACACAGTTCAGCTCCTAACACTGAGCTAGTGGTTAAATACAGCCATTATTAAGAAGTAAATGATGTAAGCTCAAAATTAGTCGATGATATTAAAGAGAGATCTACTAACTACTTAAACCTCTATCTTTTTTTTTTAGTGTTTATTTATTTTTGAGAGAGAGAGAGACAGAGTATGAGCCAGGAGAGGGGCAGAGAGAGAGAGATGGAGACACAGAATCTGAAGCAGGCTCCAGGCCCTAGCTGTCAGCACAGAGCCCGACAGCGGGCTCGAACCCACGAAGTGTGAGGTCAGACGCTCAAACTACTGAGCCACCCAGGCAAAAAGGGGACTCAGCTTCCCATCTCCAGCTAGAGCTAGAGCTGGAAATGATCCGAATGCCAAGCAGAAGGGACACAGGGAAATGAATTCTGTCGTACCTCCACCAGGGAGAGCGAAACCCCGCAGAGAGCTGCTTACAGAATGAGGGCACATGAAAATAGCAGACCATGAATTACTTGCGTGCCGTGGTTACAATGGCATAAAAATACGTGTACATATGGTTAAAGACAGGAGGCAGCGCAAATGGAGAAGTGAAAACAGTTGTCCCGGGGAGGCGGGAGTGACAGCAGTTTTTCTTTCTGTTCTGGGTTTCTGTTTGAATTTTCCTGTAATAAATATTGAAGAGCGGTTGCAGCAACAAGGCGGTGGCTGCCCGGGCAGATGCCGGCGGCTCCTGTCCCTGCGCCCGGAGGCCTGGGCCGCCCTGGCCTGTCACCACCGGAAGTGCCCGGAAGCGTGTGTGTGGGCTGAGTCACCCACGCGTCACGGCCACTTGAGGGGCCGTGCTGGTGATTGACGGGTGCACCCACTCCTCCAAGTGGCCTCTGGGTGACACTCACGGGGGCTGGGAGCCCTAGTGGCTGGCTGGGGAGGGGCGTGTGGTTCGGATGCCCCTTGGGCTTTGGAGCCAGCGGCCCCGCTAAGTCCCGCTCTGTGGCTTATGAGACATTCCTGGGCCCAGGGGTCAGGTCTGCAGGTCGGCGGCGTCCAGCCAGCTGCGCCCAGTGACACGGGTCTTGGACTGTGCTGGGATGACGTCCCTTATATGAATGTGGCCTCCCCAAGGAGACTCTCGACCGCTGTGGGCAGGACCTGGGTTCCCCTCTTGCATTCCTGGCTCCTGCCACAGGGGCCTCCGCGCTGAGGCTGGACGGCACCTGCTTGTGTCTGAATGGAGGAGGCCTGGTCTTGGCGTGTAGAGAGAGTGCGATTCAGGGTCACGTGTCCCAAGGTCTCACAGAGGAGGGTGCTGATTAGGTCCAGGAGGGAGAGGTTAGAGAGCAAGGGGGGGACCCCCTACTGTTCTTGTTGAGACAGAAAGAGGGGAGGGGCGGGTAGGAGCGCTGCAGTTTCAGGGCCAGAAACAGCACGAATAAGACAGAACAGTTGGGAGGAGGGGTGAGGCGTGGGGTTGGGAGGCCAGGAATTCACCCCTGTTTGCTGGGAGCCTTACCGTGTGTCTGCTCAGCTCAGGTGCCGGGGAGACAACAAAGCACGAGGCAGATGAGGCCCTGGTGGAGCTCGCGTGCTGGTAGGGGACGCAGAAACCCAGCTAACTGTGCGGTAAGTCAGGGGAAGGAAACGGAAGTAGGGAGGAGGGGATGGGTAAAGGGCTCCTGCGCTTTCATGTGGGTAGTCGAGGGCGGGCTCTGAGGAACAGGAGGAGGAAGTGGGGACAGACCACACGCTTAGCAGAGGAAAGCTTGTTTAGGTGTTGGCAACGCAAGTGCAAAGGTCCTGTGGCAGGGATGTTTGTTTTTGTGTGGTCAGAGCACAGTAAGAGACCGGGGGTGGGGGAGGTGTTTGGGTCAGTGTATGAGTGTGTGTGTGTGTGTGTGTGTGTGTGTGTCTCGTGGTAAAGAGTTTGGATTATACTCTGAGGGGGGTGAGAAGTGTGGAAAGTTTGGACCTTTTCAAAGATGGCTGGCTGCGACAGCTGACGGGATTAGCCCCGGGGTTGCCTGTGTGTGAGAGAGGAGTCAGAGGCTCCCGGGGTCCTGGAATGTTCTGGTGACGGGGAGGTGTGAGGAGCAGGGCAGCGAGGAGGGACCCAGAGGCCGCCCCGGGCCGGTCACCTACCAGACACCCGCTAGGTACCTTGGCGCATGCTGGGCAGGCCGAGGAGGACGAGGGACGGGCTCGAGGAAAAGGAGGCAGCGCTCGGGAGTCTGCTCTGTACGTGTTGTTTGAGGGGGTGGCGGGGGGAGCACAGACCGGAAGAAGCTTCGGGCAAAGGAGCAGGCCTGGGAGGGGTGGGGGGTGGGCTGTGGACCATCACGGGCCTGCATCTGCTCACCTGGGCTGCTCCACCTGTTCGCGATGTGTGTGTGGGCCCCACCTCTCCCCCCTCCCCCAGGGCGCCCCTGCCCCTTCCCGGTTCCAGACGCAGCTCCTGCAGGCCCGCTGGCGTCTGCGGCTGGGTGCGCGGCTAGAAGGGCATGCCGGGGGGCAGGGGCAGAGAGGGGCCTGTGCTGCTGGAGGGTGGGGTCTGGAAGGGCCCCTTGGCGTGGGGCTGGGCAGGGGTGATGGGGGCTAGATGATCTGCTAAAGGTCCGCAGACCCAGGGGGTGTTCCTGGGTGGACGCAGCCCAGAAGCCTCATTACCTGGGTGGTTGCTAGAAATGCCAGTTGGCAGGCACCCCCCTCAGGGCACCAGAAACCCCGGGTGCGGGCATTCTGAATCCTTGCCTCTGCGCTGCGCGCCTCCCCTGCCCCCTGCCCTGTGGGCCCTCCATTCGGTTGGGTCTGTGAGTCTGTCCTGGGAAGCAGCTCCGTTTGGGCCCAAATGGCTTTATTTGGGGGAGGGAGGGTTGGGGAGAGGACAAGGGAGACAGGTGGGCAGGGCTGGCATTCATAACCACTCAGCCAGCACTGACTGAATGGTTATGAATGCCAGCCCTGCCAGAGCACCGGGCAGGGGTGAGGGTGCAGGGCTGGCATTCATAACCAGTCAGCCGGCACTGCCAGAGCACCGGGCAGGGGTGAGGGTGCAGGGCTAGCATTCATAACCAATCAGCCGGCACTGCCAGAGCACCGGGCAGGGGTGAGGGTGCAGGGCTAGGGTCTCTTGGAGGGTTCCCAGACCCGGCATCTGGGCTTCTTTATCCTTCCCATGCTGTGTCCTTGGAAGGTGACATCCTTTCCCATCCCGTTCTGTCTCGGCCGTTGCCACCACCTACTCGTGGCCCCTCACGCGTTCACCCCTGCCGGCTGGCTTCCTGTCCGTCTCACCACAGACCCTGTGTCCCTGAGAGGCAGAGACCTTTGGTTTCTCTTCCCCAACATCTACATGGTGCTGGCCATGTGCTGTTTTCCGATAGCGACTCATTCATCCCTCACAATTTCCCTTCACAGTTGAGGGACCAAAGGCACAGAGAGGTTGAGAGCTTGCCCAAGGTCACACAGCCCGTTAAGGGGAGGAATTGGTGCCTGAGTCTGGGCAGCTTGGCCGGCAGGCTGATTCCAGAGCTGCTCTGAACCTTTATGGCCATCGTGCTGCCCACCCCTGTGGCCCATGGGCCCCCCTCGGTTCTCACCGGTGTCCCCGGCGGCCACCCCGTGGCTCCGTGATCCCACACCTGCCGCTCAGGCATCTCCTTCCCAGTCTTTGCTTTCTGCTGGCCACTTCCCGTCTCTCTGCTCCCGTTGGGTTTTCTCTTGGAGCCTGTCCACACCCGTCTATGGAATTCAACTCTCTCCTCAATGTAGGTTTTGAGTTCCAGACCAAACATTCAACTAGACAGAAAGCTCCCTTGGGTGCCCCACTTGGGGACACTGCCCCCAACTGCACCCCAGATACGCTAGTTGGTCGTCTGTGTTCTCAGTGGGCGCCAGAGGAGCTGGGTCCTAAATCCAGGGTGGGCGCTGCTACTCCCCATACGGCCAGGAGGGGGAGCCTCGCACCCTCCCGTCTTCCCCATCGCCCCCACCCCCACCCAGCACCACCTGCGGATCCGCTCACTCCCAGTTGCGCTCTGGCTCTGGCGCAGCCCCACGGCCCCCTCCCTGCGTTACGGCCACACTCATGGTCAGGCCGCCCTTTCCCACTCTGCCTTTCTCCGGTCCATCATCCACACAGCATCCAGAATGATCTTTCAGAGAGCAAATCGAGTGGTGCCTCTGTGTTGCTAACGCCCGCAGGGCGCCCCCAGTCCTCCGGGTGACGCCACAGCCCTCCTCCTGCACCATCCGGGTACCTGGCGGGTGTCACCGTGACCCTCACTGAGCTTCAAGCACATTGCTTCTGCAGCTTCCCTGCCTGGACCTCGCTGCCTGTCCACCTTCTGGTCTCCTTCTGGAGCGGGACTACTCTACCTGGGTACAGCCCCAGACCTGGGGGGCTGGGCGAGGGGTCCCCTGTGCTCCCGCGGCCTGCAGCACTACCCGCTCTGAGGGTCTGTTGTGCAGAATTACACCTGTCTGCCGCTTTTCTGGCCCTTCCCCCCACCCCCCCAGGTTGTGAGTCCCCTGAGGCCAAGGGTGGGTCTGCTGTCCCCACAGTATCTTCAGCCGGCTTCTAACTTAGCACAGCGCTCCAATTCTCTCGATAAATGTTTATTCATGAATGAGGGAATAAATGAATGAGGGAATGAATGAATGAGGGAATGAAGGAATGAAACAGTGAGGGAATGAATGAGGAATGAATGAGGGAAGGCATGAAAGAATGCAGGAGCAAGAGAGTGACTGGGGAGGAGCTGCGGCCTCTGACCCGATAGCAGCAGGGTCACCACAGTGAGGGTTAAATGAGATAATGCTCTGGAGCCTCTGGCCCGCACTCGGTGAGTGGGCTCACCTCCTGCGCCTGTCCCCTGTCCCTCCGGCTAACCTGCGAGTGACTGCAGGGACTAGCTGACCATTCTGTCCGTCCTGCCACCGTGGCTCTGTCCCTGGGACGCTGTCCCATAACCCGGAGCCTTAGGCCCTTGGGGGCCCGGAGCCCGGGGTCCCCTGGCCCTGGGCCGGGTTGTGCTATCTTCCATGGCCTTGGAGGGGCTGGAGAGGGCAACCAGCACCCACGGCACCTCCTTGGGTGCTCCCAAGGTCAGAGACCCAGTCTCACATCCCCTTGCTCACGCACAATTTCTTTCCTCATCAATTTTCTTTGGGATCTAGGCTTGTCCAGATGTTTACACGGTGTGGAACAGTTTTCTAGAGCTGGTGGCAAAGTGCCACTCGGCATCCCTGTGGTTCTAGGGATTTGGGAGCTTGGAGCTGGGGCTCCTGCTGCTCTGTCTGCTTGCGGCATGCAGCTCTTGAGCCTGGAGGCTTCCTCGGCCCCAAACACGCGAGTGACCTTATGACTCTGGCCCTTCGGTGCTCCCCCACCCACTGTTCCCCCGGTGCGCAGGCGGAATTCCTATTTTTAAGAGCCAAGTTGTTGAGAAATTGTAGGGCTTCAACTTCCTTTTGAACAGAGGCTTCCAGAAATAGTCATACCTTTGCTTCTATCGAATCTGGGAAGTCATCTTAGCCCAGGGGAGGTCAGCAGGTGGCATGGGATCACCTAGGAGACGGCCCCAGTGACATCACGCACGGCTCACTCAGTCTGGCTGTCCGGTCCTCTCGATCCGCTGAGCACCGAGGGGCCCCGCTGGCCCCGCTCTCTCCTAGGGAAGGAGGGTGAGGGTGGACAGGGACCAGGTCCTGGGGGCGCTCAGTCGTGCGGAGGGATCTGAACTCTGTCCCTAAACCCTCACCGACTTAGCAGGGGAGAGACAGATCCGATGTGCGTTTCCAAGAGGTCAGACGGCAGTGGGTTAGAGCTGCGCTCCGTCCGCCTTTCATTTTACAGAGACCCCTGTACACCCTTGCCAGGTGCCAGGAAGCAGCAATCACCAAACGTGTGCGGTGCATTCCAGCATTTTCTATTCTGGTCTGTTTCCCTTGTTTTTGTAAAAATGCTCTTTGCAATCCTCTCCATTGATTTTCTGTCTCCCTGTATGTTTTTGATCTGCAATTTGAACAGCACTAGATTGGAGAGAGGGAGCCTGGGCAGAGGCTGCTGTCACTGTCCAGCCAGGAAGGCGCCGGGTGGGGGTGGGGGTGGGGAGCACCTGCCCTGGTGCAGATGGGGGCGGGGGGCATGCATCATGGCTGGCAACGGCCCCCAGGCTGTGCGCGGCACCTCGAATCCGCGGGCTCAGTGTACCCCCCACCTCTAGAGACGAGGCACCACGAAGGGCCCGTGACTGTCATGTTGGGAATCCAGAAGCTGCGCTTTCATAACTCAGACATGCTGCGTGGTGTCTGAAAGTCATTTCATTAAATGTCGTGTGGAATCAAAATAGAAATTACATCTTTGGGACAAAGCCCATTGAGCCAGGAGCCAGGCATTCGGAATTGGATCCCGAATAGTCTCACAGAACCTGGGGACTGTGGATCCGAGGTGACCCTGTCTACACGGCCAGCCTCTCCCTGCCGGCTCACACTCGGATTCCAGATTGTAGCAGGTGGTCCTGGAGCCCCGTGGGCTCACAGCTATCAGCTGCTGGGGGGCGGGGGAGAGCAGTGATGACAGCTCCCTTCCGTCACACTCCTTGGTGCCCGTACTGAGCCGAAGACTCATGGAAGTCACCCTCGACCCCCGGCTACCTCTGGGAGGTACACTTGTATCTGAGGAGGCTCAGGAAGGTCCCTGTATTGGCCTGAGGCTGCGTAGCCAGCGAGAGGCAGAGATGACATCTCAACAGACCGGCTCCCCCTTCCCTCCTGCCTCCCGGGCTGCCTCTCCCCTGTTGCTCCGCGTTCTTGCAACTAGCTGGCCAAAGTCGAGAGACGTGCCCAGGTTAACTCTGGGGGTCTGGGGGAGGGGCTGGGCCTTGGCATGTTGAAACTCCTTGGCAATCCGGACGTCTCCCTGAGTGGGGGTGCTGCTCTGGGAAGGGTGTGAGTCGCCTTCATGTCTGCTGTCCGTCCCAGCCTCGCTGGGTGGTCTGCTCATGCAGCCAGGGCTGAGAAGGACCCTCTTCTGGGGGCCTGGTTGCCCACACCTTGCAGCCCTGTGAGTGCATCCCCCCACCCCTGCCCCATGCGTGTGCTCATGCCCCCACCCCTGCCCCCAGGTGTGTGCTCATCCCCCCACCCCTGCCCCCAGGTGTGTGCTCACACCCCCTACCCCTGCCCCCAGGTGTGTGCTCATTTCCCCACCCCTGCCCCCAGGTGTGTGGT
>PJEM01008482.1:30324-59483 GCA_004023845.1 Helogale parvula | reverse complement strand
CCACTCTCAGCCTGGGTGGAGGGAGAGGTGTAGGAAGAGAGAGGAGGTGCCTGGGGGCTGGTTTTCTAATCAGGTACTTTTCGAAGTTCAAGTTCAATTCAAGTTCAAGTTCGTTCCTACTTTCCTTAGGTTGATGTGGTTCTTTTTCTCACTTCCTACTTTGGACACTTTTTTTTTTTGTCTCTGTATTTAAACATGTTTTTAGGACTATGGATTTTCCTCTGAGGACTTGGTTAACTGACTCCCCGTAGGATCTCACATGGGGTGTTTTCCAGACCTTCTGCGGTTTGGGTTTGGGTTTGGATCGCCAGTGAAAGACTTTTGCTGCCCCGAGGGGGTGGCCTCTCCCCTGCAGATGTGTCCCTATTCGTAATTTAATCGCACAGTGGCTGTAGAATGTTTTATGTCGTTGCTGCCTGTTGGAATGTATTGTTACTTTGGAGTGATTTTTACCCCCTTTCTTGCATTTATTACAGTATAAACGACATACAGTAAACTGTGGATATTTAATGTTAGGTGTAGACATGTGCATAAAGCCACCGAGACAGTCAGGCTAGTGAACCACTCCTCCTCCTCCTTGTGCTTTGCCCCTCAGTGATTGTGCCCCTGCCTCCTCTCGCCCCTCCCCTGCCCCCAGGCAACCCCTGCTCTGCCCCCAGCCGCTCTGGGTCACTTCGCATTTTCTAGCATTGTATAGAAGTGGAATCTTATGGGATATTTTCTCTTATGCCTGGCTTCCTCCACTTGCAATAGTTTTGAAGCTCATCTCGTTGTGTATGACCAGGGTCCATCCCTTTTTATCGCCGTGTGGTGTTCTGTGGTGCGGATGCGCCGTGCTTATTTATCCATCAGCTGTCCATGGACCTTTTGGCTCCTATGAATAAAGCTGCTAGAGGGGCGCTTGGGTGGCTCAGTCGGTTACGCCTCCAACTTCAGCTTAGGTCAGATCTCACGTTCGTGGGTTCGAGCCCCGCATCAGGCTCTGTGCTGACAGCTAGCTCAGAGCCTGGAGCCTGCTTCCGGTTCTGTGTGTCTCCTTCTCTCTCTGCCCCTCCCCCTCTCATGCTCTGTCTCTCTCTGTATCAAAAATAAATAAAACATTTAAAAAAAAAGCTGCTACCGACATTCATGTAGAAATCTTTCAGGGACGTACGCTTTTGTTCCTTTCGGGTAGATACTTAGCAGCAGAGGGCTGGTGAGACGGAAGGTGTATGTTTAACTTTTTATTTTTATTTATTTTTTTATCTTATTTTAAAAATGTTTTTTATGTCTTTATTTTATTTTGAGAGAGAGAAACAGAGACTGAGCGGGGGAGGGGCAGAGACAGAGGTAGACAGAATCCGAAGCAGGCTCCAGGCTCTGAGCTGTCAGCAGAGCCCGACGCAGGGCTCGAACTCACAAACTGAGCCGAGCCGAAGTCGGATGCTAAACGAACTGAGCCACAGGCACCCCTAACATTTTTTTTTTTTTTAGAGAGAGTGCACAAGTGAGCAAGGGGCAAAGGGAGAGAAACAGAGAGAGAGAAGTGGGGCTCATCCGAAGTGGGGCTTGAGCTCACCTGATATGGGACTTGAACTCACAAACTGTGAGATCATGACCTGAGTCAAAGTCAGATAGTTAATGGCTGAGCCACCCAGGCTCCCTGTTGAACTTCTTAAATTCCCAGACTGTTTTCTAAGTGACTTCCCATTTTACATGCCTCGAGCACGCGAGAGCAACCAGAACGTTCCGCGTCTCGTCCTCAGGTGGCCAGTCTTTTACACTGTCCAGCCCTCGCGGGTGTCCAGCGTGTCCCCTGTGTTTAGCTTACATGTCACTAATGACTGATGACACTGAGCGCCTTGTTCTTTCCCTGCATGTATCTTCTGTGGTTGGCTGCCTCTTCAAACCCTTTGTCTTATGTTGCAGGGTTATTTATATATCCTGGATGCAAACCCGTTGCTAGATTTGTAAATAGGATTTGTAAATATTTTCTTCAGCCTGTGCCTTCCCTCTTCATTTTCTCCACAGAAAATCTTGAAAAGAAAGCTTTTTAATTTTGGTGAAGTCCAATGTACTGTTTTTTTTTTTTTCCTTTTATAATTTGTGTTTTTGTGTGCCCTAAGAGATCCTTACCAACTGTAAGATCGTGAAGGTTTCCTCCAACGTTTTCTTCTGAAAGCCTTGGGGTTTTTGCTCTTACACTTAGGCTTATGATCCATTAAAAAATTTTTTTTAATGTTTCTTTATTTTTGAGAGAGAGAGAGAAACAGAGTGCAATTTGGGGAGGGGCAGAGAGAGGAGACACAGAATCTGAAGCAGGCTCCAGGTTCTGAGCTGTCAGCACAGAGCCCGGCTCGGGGCGCGAACTCACAAAACATGAGATCATCACCTGAGCCGAAATCGGATGCCTAACAGACTGAGCCACCCAGTCTGATTCGTTTAAGGAGAATCTTAAGCAGGTTCCATACTCACTGCGGAGCCCGATGCAGGGCTCGAACTCACAACCCTGGGACCAAGAGTTGGCTGCTCAACCAACTGAGCTCCCCCCACCCCCGTCCGGGCACCTGGATCCATGTCTTAGGTGAGAGTGGCGGTTGATTTTGTGTGCGCGGCCATCTCTGCGTCGGCTTCAGAAAGGAGAAGTAGGAGGCGCAGGCGTCTCTACCGTGTTCAAGCCACGGGGCCCCCTCTGAAGGGATGTCTTTGATTGGCAGGTCTACCTTCTCCAGCGGCGAGGAGGCTTGTGCACATGGTAAAATGCGTTACAGAGAAATAAATCAGCTCAGTACTTTGCATATTCGAGTGTCAGGTGTTAACTGCAGCCCAGTCCAGGGGGACTTCCTGCGCTGGGTTTTCCTGTGTCTGCGAATTTAGAAGGTGCCAGTTCTCCCCCCCCCACCCCTGTCCATGCAGCCGGTCGTCCGTCCAGCCGGTTGTCCGTCCAGCCGGTCGAGGAGTGGAGAGGACATGAGCCAGTCTGAGCCAGTGCGTCCCCAGCTCAGGCCCTGGCTGCCAGGCCGGGGTCTCCTGACTGTGGAGTGAGGGTGGAGCCCCACACTACACACACTCGGGTTCTGGAACCTTCCTCCGCCTTGTCTGACGCCTTTCTCCTCAGAATGTTTTCTTTCTGCCTCAACACCTCTGATTTTCACTTGACTGGGAGCAGCTGTGGAGCCCCGGCTGCCAGGCCTGGCCCCGGGTGACCCCCGCCCTCTCCCTTCCTGTCTTCTCCAGGGTGCGGCATTTCCTCAAGGGCACTGCGGGGAGCGCGCCGGGGGCCGGAGTCCCCAGCCGCGGGGCCGTGCTGAGCCAGGATGATGTGAACCCCATGGTGCCCCGAGAGAGGCGTAACTATGCTCTCAGGTTCTCACCACATAGATTCTCTTTTAAGGATAGGATGGCTGCAGCCCAGAGAGGTTGTTCAACCTGTCCAAAGTCACACAGGCAATCTTCCAAACCAGGTCCTCTGACTCCGAAGCCCCCACCCTGCGCTGCTGTCCAAGGACTTGGTGGTTCTGGCCAGGATCTGCCTGGGTCCCTGGGTGGGACCTGAAGGCACCCCAAGGAGCCTGTCTACACCCTGGAAACAGAACCAGACTCAAAGCTAAATTTCAAGTCAGTTTATAAAGGAACAGAGACACACATAGTCTTAGAGGGAGAACAGCTCTCTTGGGCGTATGAGACATAACAGGAGGCGAGGGACCGCTGCGAGCCAAGAGGAGGCGGGCCAGGTGGCGGGGTCCGAGGCGGGGAGGGCCAGCCGTGTTTCCTCCGGGATCAGGCCTGCCCACCTCTCTGGGGAAGGGCTGTCTGCAGAAGGCTTACCTACACGATGAGAGATGGAGGCGCAAAAGCGAGACCAACGCATCCGTCCGTTTCTTCAGTAACGATTTACTGAGCTTTGTGAAGGGGACTGCTTTGCCTTCTGGAATTCAGTAAAAAGCAAAATTTTAAGTGAGCCGACCCATTGCCTGTACTGGGATTTTTCCCGAAAGCCACAAGGAGAGGGGTTACAAGAGAAATCGAGGGGAAATGGGCAGGGGGCTTGTCTGCAGTGAGGGGAGGTGGAGCCCGGGCTTCAGCAGCGTGGGGGGCCAGCACAGCCTCACCCCTGCAGGGAGCAGGAGAGGAGAGCCACACGGAGGCCTGGTGAGGGCCCTGTGCCTCGGGACACCCAGACCCGTGACCTTGCCCAGAGACAGGCCCGGTAAGGCAGAGGAAGGGAAGGCTGAATCTCCGGGAAAACCATCCCGTCGTTGTCACAGTGCGGTTGCTTACCGTCCATGAAAAACGTGGCTTCTGGTTTATACATCAGCCACGGGGGTTTGGCTAATGTGAGTCTTCCCTGTGAACAGTCTGTGCTCTAGTTCAGGCAACTAGTGAGGCTTCTGAGTCGGGCCAGCTGAGGAGTAAAGGCTGCCTCAAGAGACTGCTGGCAGGGAAACTGTAGCATCAGCAACGAAGGTGCACAGAGTGGGAAGCCCCGTGATGAAAAGCCGGAGGAATTCCGTGAACCCAGGCTTTCCCCAGCCCTGTAGCCTGGGCCACGGCGGGGATCCTGATGTGAGCTGGGGAGAGATCTCCATTAGCTGAGCCGTCTCTCCTGGGTACCAAAAACAGGGCTGCCAGCGGCTGGAGAACCGCGCCCGCCCCCCGCCCCGTGTGGGAAGGTGGGGGGTTGGCCCTGCCCTGGGCTCATCCGCCTGGCTTTTTTCTCATTGTGGAGGGTGGTCACTGTAGGCCGGACTTCCGTAAATTGTGAAATTTGATATTCGGTCTGTTATGAAATGTGGTTCTGGGCTCCATTATTTTGGGAGGTTTTGAGAGAATGCACAAGAGCTAGCTGAAATTGAAACAAAATAGCAATCGCCGAGGTAATGACTGTGATAATACAGATAACCAGATTAATGCGATATTTGCTCTCATGATTACACTAATAACCGCCTCACAGCAGCACACAAACAGCAGTTGGCCAGGGAGGAAGGATTCATTTGACGGGAGAGCAAAGTTGTGCAGGAGTCCCCGAATGTCCTTCTGTGGTCTGAGAAGCGGGAGAGAGAGGGCGGAGGTAAGATTTCTGAAATGCCCACTGGAGGCCAGGGTGCAGGGGGTGACGGAGGACAGTCCTGCCTGGGGGCGGTGCACATCTCACAGGGTGGGACAGCCTTAAGTGACTGTAACGTGAAGTGGCCTTGAGAGGAAGAGGGCCATCAGGAAGGCTTCCTGGAGGCGGCAGCATTGAGCTGGGGCTGGAAAGGTAGGTAGGATTCATTGGGTCTTGTCTGCTCTCCTCATCTCCCTTTTCTCGGCAGCCTGATGCAGTCACTTTTGTCCCTTCTTCGCCTCCAAAATGCTCTTACTAAGAGACCTTCATGTTGTCAGATGCACAGGCTCGTCCTCAGTCTCCATTTTCTCTGGTCACGGCAGCACATGCCACGGAAGCTGTCACGGCCTCTGGATCCCCCCCAGGATCACCGGGCCCCCTTTTCTGTCTTCTCTGCTGGGACCTCTTCCCTTCCCGAGCTTGGAACACGGGCACACCCCAGGGCTCAGCCCTCCCCAGTGACCCGGACCACTGACCACAGGACGCCTCCCCGGGTTGTCTGGTGCTCATGTTTTTAACCAGATTTCATAAAACAGAAAAAGCACGTGTTACAAGAGCACAGCTTGATGCCTTTCCGCAAAGTGAACACACTTGGGGCTCAGTTCCCAGATCGGGAAGGAAACCGTGTCCCCGCTCTGTTGCCTGAGCTGCCCTTGCCTGGCTGGGTACTGGGTGTAAATGGAATCGGGGGACCCCGGCTCCCCGGCCCAGCGTCTTGGCCCCTCCTGTCCCCGCGCAGCGATCGCCCAACCCCTCTGCTGTTGTAGCAAACATTCTGTTGTACGGACGCACCCCGGTTTGTGCACTCAGCAGCTGCCTGGGATCCGTGGTGTTTCCACGTGAGACCTGAATAATCCTGGTCAAGGGGGCTAATGGCTCCGTTTTATTCCTGCAAACACCCTGCCCGGCAGGGCCTGGGCTTGACGTGGGGAGGGTCGTGTGAGTGCTCATTGCCGGAGGCTGAGGTGCCGGAGCTCACCTCTCTTTATTTTTATTTTTTATTTTTTTATTTTTTGAGAGAGAGAGAGAGGGAGGGGCAGAGAGAGAGGGGGAGACAGGATCTGAAGCAAGCCCTGCACTGATAGCCCAACTCGGGGCTCGAACTCACGAACCGTGAGATCATGACCTGAGCTGAAGTCCGACACTCGACTGACCAAGCCCCCTGGGTCCCCCTCGCATTTTTATTTGAAATACAAGAGTGCATGCATGCATGAATGGAGTGACAAGTGCATGAATGAATGACTGCATTTCTGTAATGGACATCATTGCATGTTGCCTTCTGTCCGATAGATACCCGGCTGGTCCTTTTCGTGACTCTTGGCATATTTCATCCTTGCCACGATCCTTTGAGATGGGGAGGATTGTTCCCATTTTATGGAGGGAATAAGTGGGTGACACGCAGAAGGCAGGCAGCACAGTCCGATTCCGAAAAGCGCTTCCTGAACTTTCGCCAGTCATCTCTCTGGTTCGAGGTGACGTAGCTGGTAAGCGGCCGAGCCAGGATTGGAACCTGTGAACCTCAACATCATGGCCCTGCACAGTCTCCACCAGCTGTGTGCCTGTGTCTGGGGGGTGCGGGAGGGTGAGGGGGTCCCGGCTGGATCTGACCACCACATGTCTGCCTCTCTCTGGGTGGCGGGCGGGCGGGCCTCCTCCCCAAGCCGTCCCGGTCCTCCCTGTGCCGGTCACATGGACGTGATGAGCGACGGGCTCAGACTCAGCCCCGCGATCGGCGCCCCCCCCTCCTCCAACCATCTGCAGCCAGAGGATGAGATTAACGGACGATTGCAGTGGTCCCTGCCCGCTAATTTCATTTTCTGCGTCGGGAGTAATGGGGCCTCTTGAACTCATTATGCTAATGTAAATTCGAATAATAAGCGGCTTAGCATCGGAATGCGGAGTCAGGGCTGAGGCTCTGCCCAGAGCAAGGCTGGCCGCTCCCGGCCGAGGAGCCGCTCGGCGCTTGTGAGAAGTGACCTCCTCCACCAGGCATGTGGGGTCCGTCTGCGGGTCAGTCAGCTGTGTCCGTGCGAGGCCACCCGACCCAACGCCGGCAGGCCCGGAGCACCCCTCCCCAGCCTCGGAGCACCCCCCCCCAGGCCCGGAGCGCCCCTCCCCAGCCCCGGAGCGCCCCTCCCCAGCCCCAGAGCTCTGCAGAACCAGCCGGTCGTCAGAACGCTGACCCATAAAGAGCGGTGACCGTGGGGGCCTGGATGGGTCCTTGGACAGGACCGCCTCGTGGATCCTTCCACCATTTGTCATTCCCATTCCGCTCCTGGGCCAAGGGATGGATGTCAGTTTCAAATGGGGGCCACACCTGGCCCTCGTTTTTGTTTATATCTGGTCTTAAGAGGTGAGGTGGGGAAGGGGTGACATTTTCAAAAGGGTCTGTGGCCCCAGCTGGGCCAGGAACCATGCCCCTAGTGAGTGGAGACGTCCTTGGTTCAGCCCGAGTGGTCAAGGGCTGTGATGTTGGTCCCTGTGGGCTCTGGTGCCAAGGCAGTGAGGGGTCTCCTGGGCGTCTCTTCTCCAGACCCCCGAGGGGTCTCCACACCGCACTCTCCATTGATGCCTGCCCTTCAGCACTGGGGGCACACGCCGAATTCCTCGTTTCTTACAATGACCAGTCCCCTCGGCTGGCAGGGTTGGCTAAGTGTCTCCTCCTGGGTCTAGCCCCCTCCTCAGGCCCCTCCTCCCATTTGGTTCCACACACAGCCCCTGCCTCTCTCTGCTGGTGACCCCGAGGTCAGACTCCGGTCTTTCCAGGAGGACCCCACAGAGGGGCAGGGCGCGGTGATGCTCTCCAAAGCAAGATTGTAACAGTGCGACCAAAACAAGCCAACTCCAGAGGTTCAACCCTGGTTGAAACTGCTTACTAGGCTTCCTTCCTGCAGGACTGCTCAGAGCCTTTACTGGCTGCTTTATTGGTGTCGAATGGGACATTTCCCAAACATGCATGGGTGTGACCTTCACTGCACACGTGCCACACGGCAGCCTGGACCCCGCACTGTCCCAGCCCCGGGAGGTGGGTAGCATTATCCCCATTTTACAGATGAGGGTCTGAGAAACCCAGAGGGTAGGGTCTTGCCCAGGTGGACAGAGCTCAGAGAGGAGGAGCCAGATCACCGGTTGCGGCGCAGAGCTGCCCTTTCACAGTCCTGGGCTCAGCCAACAGCTCTCTCTAGGCCTAGCAGCTTGAGAGAGAGACCACTCTGAATGAGGGAGGCCCGCTGCAATCGGGTTCCTCCTCTCTGAGCTCTGGGCACCTGGCATTGTTGGGGGTGCAGATACCGTGTTTTGGGGGGAAAGGGCTCGGCGATATCAGTCGTGAGCTCTGGCCCAGGAATGGGGGGGTGTCTGCGGAACCTCAGCTCTGTTGTTTGTTGGCTATGTGGGTTGGACCGGCTCCTTCTGGGTCTCAGTTTCTCCACTTAGAGATAAAGGGCCCCTCTCTGTCCCCAGAAAAGCTGCCGGCAGTCGCTTCCTTGGCCTGTCGACAATTTGACACATGCTCCAGTTTGGTGGGGAAAAATCATTTTCTTTGGCTGGAAGCCCCTGCTTTTTTCTGGCAAAAATGGCCGTGCGGCTCAAAGCAGCTGATGGCTGTCACAAGCAGGTGGCCCTGCAGGGAGGCCCGGGTCAGGTTGGGGTTCTGCTTGCACTTGCTGTTTGACCTTGGGGCTCCAGCTTTAGAGGGATGGGGATTGGACTTGCTAGCCTGCAGGGGCCGCCCCTCAGCCATTTTGCCACTGGGCTCTCCAGTGATAATGTCCTGTGGCCAAGCCTGCCCCGGGAGGGGCCCTCCAGATGTCGCCGCCCCAGCCCAGGTCCAGGGAGACAGGTGCACTCAGCCGGCTGCCCCCCTCCCCCCAGAACAGCCGCCAACAGGAGCGAGAGCAGCGGGTCCTCGCCAGCAGGGCCCTCGGCTCTGGTGCTCATCAGCTAAGCAGGTAATCATGTGGGCGCTTTGTCCCCCGCACAATGCAGCTCTCAGAGAACTTCCGAGAGGCTCCGCTTGCTGGCTGATTTGATTTTTTCAGACCTGGAGTGTGAAAGCCAGGCTGAACCTGGTGAATTGTGCCTGCGAAGGCTATTCAGAGAGACCGTTCTTGGAAGAAGATCAGGACAATTAGCTCTTGGCTGCGGGGAGAGGGGAAGCGAGCTAATCATGGTGAATGTCAGCCTGTTCTCAAGGGAACCAAAGGGCACAGAGTTGGGAGAAGAAATAGCAGAAAAAGAGGCGCATCTGCTAGGCCTGCTTCCTAGGGCCGGGTTAGCCTCCAGCAGGAGAGGGGAGGTCAGGCCGGGACAAGGCGCGCCCAGGAGGGCGCCCACACCTCCGGCTGCTGGGCCGACCGTGTGACCTCGGGCAAGTCTCTCAGCCCCTGGGGTCTCAGTTTCCCCAGGTCTGCAAAACGGGTCCTGTGCAGAATGAGCAGATGGGGCCCATTCATCACAGGAACGACAGGTGGGCGCCGGGAGCCCAGAGCAGATGGTGCCGGAAGGGCGGGGCAGAGAGAGCTCCAGGAGTCAAGTGCGGACCCTGGTCCTCAGGCCACTTCTAACCCCCACGCTCTCCCCACCCTCTCTGTGTCCCGCCTGGACCGGAGGACAGTTTCTAATTCTGATGCAGGTGCCTTCTTGGACTTCCGGTCCCACGGAAGCTCCAGTCCCAGCTTTGCCTCTCCTGAGCTCCGGGACGTTAAGCGACGCTCCTCGGGCCGAGTCGCCGTTTCCTACTACCTTCCAGCACCCAGTGGGCTGACCCCCAGGAGGCGGCAGATGCTTGCTGTCACTGCTCAGCGTCAGTAAATGAGGGTCCGTGGAAGTTCGTTTTCTCCGTAACCAAAGTGTGTGCGTGGCTGTTTGGGCAGAAGCGTTTCTAAATGGAGTGTGCGCTTTTTCTCCATTTTTTTTAACGGAGCCTGAGAAACTGGGTCTGCGTCTGCGTCTGCGTCTGCGTGTGGTCCCGCCCCTGGCCCCGCCCCTCAGCAGGTGTCTGTCGTAATCACCCTGATCTCTAGTTGCCTTATTTCCCAGGGGCAGTTGTTTCTTACTCCACCCGGGCGTGCTGAGGAGGATGCTAGTTAATACGCCTAGAACAGGAACTAGCGCTTAGTAAGTGCTTAGTTAATTTTAGCATTTTCAGCATCATTACCTGCTGGCTTAGGGTCACACCAGAAAATCCACGTGTGCCAGTGGTGATGTGGAGATAAATCAGTCCCTGCGGGGCTGAGGTGAGAGTATCAGAATCAGTTCTTGGGTTCAGCCGGTGCTGGGGAGTCTATGCTTGGACGATGTTAACGGTCACATATTTGGGAAACCATCCCTGCAGAGAAGGCCCAGGGCTCAGGGCTACTTCCAAACTCCAGGACTTAGGAGACAGACGCGGGAGTGGCTGGAGAACCTGGTCCAGAGAGGAGCAGGTCCTGCTGCGCGGACTCAGGTCCCCAGCTGTGATGTGAGGTGGCCCCAGCCTTGTCCAGGCACGCAGGGGATGTCACTCCCACAAGAGGAAACTCCTCATTTATTCCTTTATCCTTTGGCTGCTCCTCGAATCAAAGGCTTTGCATTTCTGCTCCCTCAGAGGACAGTCTGCTTTACCCTCTTAGCTTCTCTCTCTCTTTTTTTTAAGTTTATTTTTGAGAGAGAGAGACAAAGTGCGAGTCGGGGAGGTGCAGAGAGAGGGAATCCGATGCAGGCTCCTGGCTCCGAGCTGTCAGCACAGAGCCCGACGGAGGACTTGACCCCGCAAACCATGAGATCATGACCTGAGTCAGATGCTCCACCGACCGAGCCCCCCAGGCGCCCAGCCCGTTAGCTTGTAATCTCGACACTTTGGAGGACATTTTGGAGATCGTCCTGCATGTTTCCCGGCGAGGCCCTCACGGAACCCCGTGCCTGGGAGCAGGCTGAGACCACACGTGGGACCTGCCCGTTGGTGGCCCGCTGGCTCCTGGTTATGATGATGATCATCCTCCGCTGGGTGATCAGGGCGGCGGGGGCAGAAAGGGCGGTGGGCGCTGCAGGTGGCAGCTGGGGTCACGGAATGGTGGGGCTGGCACGGGGCAGGTGGAGCCCCACTCAGGGAGCCCTCTCCAGCCCCGGCAGCTCCCCCGGGCTGCCCCCCCTGCTGGGTACGCGCGATTCCATCCTCATGCCTTCTCAATAAAGCCCTAAAGACGACAAGCCCCATTTCCTGAGCAGAGCGGAGCAGTGATTTTACACTTCCTCTGATTGATTAAAATTGCTCTTCTAAATTAACCAGGCCTGGCAGAGCAGAGGGGGGTGAGTGAGACCCAGAGACAGGACTGCTTGCCCCGGGGGTGGGGGGGTGGACACTGGGCAGCTGGTGCTGGTCAGAGCCCCGCAGTGGTGGGGGCAATAGCCCTTTTCCTTGGCCCTGCTCTCTGCCCCCCGCCCAGCCCCCTGCACCACCACCAGCCTCCGGACACCCTGCAAACCTCTGTCGGCCAACAGGACCCTAACAGGCTGTGGGCCCTCCCCAGCCGCCAGGCTGTCCCTACAGGGGTGTCTGTAGGGCACGTGTCGGGTGGCAGGGAATGGCCTCAGGGCTAGGACAGGAGGAGGCAGGTTGGCTGGCTATTAGGCGAAGCCTAGCAGAGACCCGAGCAGTGGGATCGGGGCCAGAAGCCCCCAACCCCAAAGGCAGGGAGCGCACGGACCATTTTTCCCAACTGCAGAATGTTCTGGCTAATGTTTACGGCCTACCGGTTCCTATTTTCCAAATTGAAGATGATCCTGGCTGTTCTGATTTCTCTTCCTTGGAAAGGCCGCGGTGGCCCCGCCGCCTCTGCGCGTGTCATAAGCCCTCGTCTGCCGCGCAGGGGAATTACCTCGAGGGCTTTCTTGGAGGAGACTCTCGAAGCAGCGCATCAAACTGTTGGGAGGAAAACCTTTTCCTCCATGGATTTGGGTTCAGTGGCCGGGGCCCGCGTGTCACTGACAGTGGACAGAGCAGTAGGAGGAAAGATGAACTGTCTTCCGTGCATGTGAGCGCCCCAAAGAAGTGACTCACTAACTAGAGGTTTCTGTACTTACCAGGGGAGGGGAAGGATGGACAGAGACTTTTTTTAGGAAAGACCAATGGGCCTTCCGGGGAACAAAATAGGAGGCAGGACCCTGGTGATGACGTTCGCTTCTGCACTGATCTTCCCCGGCCTCTTACCCCCCTCTCCCCGCCGCGAGGGGATTTATGAGTTTCACTCCCAGAGTAGAGCTCTGCAAAGGCTTATTTCTGTACCTGTGGGATCTCAAATGTCATTAAAATAATCTTCATGGCCACTGTGGGGATCCAAGTGGGTCTCCAGGCCACTCCCCCCCGCCTCGCCATCCCTCTTTCAAACAGCCATAAAGGTTGTTGACCCCCGCACTGGCTTGTCCAGGAGTCTCCAAGGCCAGGCCGGCATCCAGTTTATAGAGACAGGGTGGCCTGATGGCCAATTGTCTTCCAAATTCTGCACCCAAAGCGGCGAGAGGGACCAGGGGAACAGCCCCTCCCCCACGCTTCAGGCTGCCTGCCTGGTTCTAGGTGCTTCTCCCTGACATGAAGCCCAGCTCCCAGCTCCCAGAGTGCCCTGAGGCTCTGGCTCACACCTTCCAGAGGGACGGGGTGGGACTGCCTCTCTCTGCAGGCTTGCCCCCTGTAGGGAGTACTCAGGAACCCCCCCCCCCCCATCTCCCCAGCCACGAGCTCCTGCCCCATAGAACCGTGGTCATGTCTTCCAGCTCCTAGGATGATCCGGTTGCAACTCAACTGTCACATTTCCTCCGTGGCTGGAACCTGGACTTTGTTTTGGAGGCTGAGCAGGTGGTTGGAGATACAGAACATAAATATATCATGCCTCAGGAGCTGGCTTGGTTTTCATGGAAACAGATGTCCTCCCTCCTGAGGAGGGTCTCTCGGCCAGGTGGCCGCAGAATCCATTCGCTGGCTTTGATCTCACCGCCAGGGTGCAGGGTGGGACCGTGGGCACCGAGCGGGTATTTCAGTAAGAGGCACTGATGCTGAAGTTGCGGGCGGGGGTGGGGGTGGGGATGTGGACGGGCTGTGTTGTCAGTCTTGTTTTCCTGTCTGGGGTGTGTGTGTGTGTGTGTGTGTGTGTGATAGAGAGAGACAGAGAGAGGGGGAGACAGACAGAGATGAGAGAGAGAGAGAAAGAGGCTAAGAAGCTAAGGGGATGATGTCTGGCTGCCTGATGGGCTCAGCTACCCTTGGCGGCTCAATTCGGCCTGTGACGGGATGCGCACAGGCTCTGACTGCGAGGTGGGTCACTTAAGACCTGGGTCTCTCTCTTCCCTCCCTGCTCTTTCCCTCCTACCTGCATTTCCACCAGAAGAACTGTGAGGCTCCCACATGCCTCGTAGCAGCCGAGAGAGCAGGAGACACTCCCCCTTTCCCCGCGGCCGCAGGCCCTCAAAGGCACAAGAGATGAACGTCTGATTAGAAATCAGATGCCAGACAGAAGGCTGTTGTAAAAAACCAGCACAAAGTGAGAGGTCGGGAGAGGCGTCACCCTTAGAGGCCCGTAGGCAGAGGCTGGAACCGCATCTAGAGCCCCCTCTGCCCCGAGCAGGCACATTAGAGCCTCTCATGACAGAGTACGGGCCCGCACCGACCTCAGGCAGCGGGTCTGAAGCAGGGCACTACCTGGCATCGACGGCCAACCCTCGGCGGCTGGCCCGCAGCCTGACGCAGCCTCCTCGAGGGTAACCCCTCGCCCCCAGCTCCCCGCGCTGTGGAAGGGATTACGTAACACCCAATAGAGCTTCAGAGAGAGGACAAAAGACCCTCTCTTGATCTTCATGCAATTTCTAGGGAAGATGCAGCAAAGGGAGAGAAGGGGGCGGGCCGGCGTGGGCTACTCTGAACAGAGAAGCTGGGGTGTGTCTGCTCGTCTGTGTTTCCTGACGGCCCGCAGGCCTCCTGAGTCTCCCCCCCGTCCACTCCAGCCCCTCCGGGGGGCCTGTCAGGGCAATGCACGGGCTGGGGAAGGTGTTGGGGGGCGCTCTGGAGGGGACCCGGGCACTTGTCAGAGCCTGAGGGGAGGCGCGATTCAGAGCCACAGGGAGCGGTCCTGGGGGTTGGCTCAGACCAGTCCAGCTCCCTGGGTGGCACCGTCCTTGCGCGGGGAGCAGGGCCAGCCGGCCGGGCAGAGGCAGGAAGGCCACGGACACGTCCCCAGAGCCAACACCTTGTGAACAGTTTTTCTCATTAAAAATGACTGCCCGTCACTGTGTGTCAGGCGCTGTCCGGACACAAGGTCTTCATGGCAAACAAAACACCTCCGACCTCGTGGTGTCATGGAGACCCGGTGGGATCTGGAAGGATGAGGGAGAAGGTTCTGCTCTGGGGATGTCGAAAGGCAGGGGGGCTGCCCTTCTAGGCCCAGGGCCCCCAGCGGCCAGGACCCAAGCCGTAGCAGCGCGGCTCCTTTGGGAGATGGAAGTGTGTGGGGGCATGAATCTACAGAGAGGGGGACACGGTCGCCGTGTGACTGGGACAAGTGACAGTGTCCTGGCCCTGGGGGGCACCCACCCTCCCCCACACCCTCCTGGGGAGGCCCTCTGGGGGCGTCCGCTGTCTCCAGCAACCAGCAGGCAGCGGGAACAGAGCGAGAGGAGGCTGTCCCTTCCCTACTGGACGGGGATTTATGGCCACCAGCTCAGCTCAGAGCCCAGGGAGGACGCAGCAAGTGCCCTTTTGTTTTTAGTTCAATTTTGTGAGCAGAATGCTCCTGGGGCCGATAGATTTTTCCGGTAATGAAATTGTGAAAAGAATTGAGTTATGCCTCCTCTCCAGCTTTAAAGGACAAGCCGTGCCCTTTCCCCAGCCCTGCCCGGTGACGGCAGCAGACGCACAGCTCCTCTGGCTTGGGGTGCGCCCTGTCCCTCTTTCTTCTGGCCGGTGCAGCTTCGAGACCATCGTGAAATGAAATGGGGGGGGACCCTTAGAACCGAGCATCGGGCCTGGGCGGTGGCTGGGGTCACTGCCCATGGACCCACCCCAATTATATATGAGGGCGCTGTACTCTAGTGCCCGCTGGTAGGTGCTCAGGAAATAGCTGGTGGACCCAAGGCTGAGTGTCCCTCCCCATCTCCCGCCTTGACCACCCCCATGGAGCCCCCGCCTTACTTGCTCTCTCCTCCTGGTGCTCCCTGGCACCTGCTCTGGCTCCCTGGGTTTCAGTGCAACTGCTACTTACTCGTGTGAGGTCCTGAGCCAAGTGACAGTAGCAATGGCCCCTCCATCTCCATCGGCCCGGCAGGGGTGGGTCACAGGGCGGCGCCCTGGAGATGCTGGCTGGGGTCATCTCTCTCTCTCCTCTCTCTTCTCCTCTCCTCTCAGCTCCTTCCCTTATTTCTTCCCTCTTCCCGAGGACCCCTTTCTCCTCCACCACATTCCCAGCGTGTGTGGCAGTGGCCGGTGCTGCCCAAGCTCACACCTGGGCAGCAGCTGTCACTCGGGCAGCTGTCTGTTCTTGAGCCCCCGCCTCCCCTCCCCCGTCCTCCTTTGGGCAGAGGCCTCCCCCAGCCCCCCCCCTTGCTTGAATGGAGCAGCCCTTCCCACCCGCCCGAGGGAGCTGCACCCGCAGATAGGGACGGAGAGCCAGGAGTGGGGAGATGGAGGTCCCTCCAGGTGCCCCCTGTGCTGGCGTGTTGCCTTCTGTTCTTTGATCCAGGCGTCTGTGACGTTCCTCTTGTTTAAAAAGCATAGCGCGGTGTAACCCGCACGGCAGGGTGCACAGGTCCTAAGTGTGTGGTCTGATTGATTTCACACACATGTACCCCCCCCCCCTCCCGATGAGGGTGCGGCACCGCTGGTGCCCGGACGCCCCTGTGGCCCCCGCGGGCCATCCTTCTGCTTCCCTGGGTGACGGCTCTCCCTACAGAATAGTCTTGAACTTCACATAAATGAACCGTATCGTCTGTGGCCTTTGTGTCTGGCTTCTTTAATTACCATCCTAACAGGGACGCTCCTCAGTGTGCAAGGCTCTGGGTCGCACTTTTTAGTTAAGGATTCTATTGGGTGAACCGAACGGTCTGCTGGCGCTGCTATGGACGGACATCTATCTGGATTGCTTCCGACCATTGGCTATCACGAATAAAGCTGCTCTTAGCCATGTACGGATTTTCTGGTGATCACGTGCACGCATTTCTCTCGGGAATGCATTTAGGAGGGGGACTGCATGGTCATGGGGGGCCCTCGCTTGAGTAGGTGGGTGTACATTTTGAGGACTTCAAGTAGCACTGATCATAATACACGCTGGGTTTTGTGGTTTGCCCTTTGCACGAAGCAATGTCTCATAACTATTTCTTTAAGTTAAATCTTTTATTTCTAGATAGTTGTAGACTCCCGTGCAGGGGTAAGAAGCAAGCCAGGGAGATCCAGTGCGCCTTTTACCTGCTTTCCTCCAAGGTCACATCCTGCCAAACCCTAGTGTACCATGACCGTCAGTATGTGGACACCCATTCGATTCAGCCAACTCACTCAGACTTTCCTGTTTTATTTGTACCTGTATGTGTGGGTGCTCACTTAGTTTCATGCGCTTTTTTAATTTTGAAAGAGAGAGACAGAGTGTGAGCAGGGAAGGGGCAGAGAGAGAGAGGAAGACACAGAATCTGAAGCAGGCTCCAGGCTCCAAGCGGTGAGCACAGATCAGCGTAGAGCCCGACATGGGGCTCGAACTCACAGACCATGAGATCATGACCTGAGCTGAAGTTGGATGCCTAACCGACCGGGCCATGCAAGTGGCCCTGCTTCTGTGCAGAAAGGAAGGACTAGGAAGCCATGTGCTCCCGGTGACGGAGGGTGGCCACGTTGGCCTGGGGTGCACGGAGGCGCTGCTGGTGGACTCACCATCACAGCTGACCCTGGGCAGTTCTGACACCGCAGGGTCCCTCTGGCTGTTCTCTGTACCTGCTCGTCCCTCCCTGCCACCAGCCTGCTCCCAGTCGCCTCCCGGTGCGCCACTAGCCTGTACTCCATCTTCATACTTTTGTCTTTGCAGAAGTGTTCTATGAATGGACTCAGATGGCATGTGAGCGTTTGGGGTTGGCTTTTCGGGCTCAGCACAGTTCTTTACAAACCCAGGTTCTTGGGTGGATCGATACTTTGTTTCTTTTTTGCTGCCCAGCGTGCCCTGCGTTCCCTGGCATGGACGTGCCACAGTGTACTTAGGGCTGGTTGTTTCCAGGCTTTGCCAGTTATACGTAAGGCTGCTGTGAACATCCGTGCACGGATTTTTGTGTGATCGTAAGTTCACAGTTGCTGGGTCAGGTGGCAGACGCCTCACGACTATTTACAGGAGCCCAAGTTCATAAGCTATTCTGTTGGTAACATATTCCGATGCAAACTCTTTCCGTGACTCTGAAGTCTTTACTATGACTTTTTGGGGCCCCATCCCTCATTTTGGGGGATTAGAGCCTCCCTTTTTCTAGCGTAGGTCTAGATACATGTCCTCAGGTCAGCCTCCCTGCAGGAGGATCCTCACTGCGACCTTCCCGTGGGGTGTGGAGCCCACAGACTTGGGCAGAGGACGCTCTGGGTCCAGTCCACTTTTCCCCAGAGGCAGGACCCACGAGCTTACAGGCTAAAGGCATCCAGCTCCAGACACATCCAGTTCTCTTGACCTGGGAAAGCGTCCGGTGTGTGACGCCAGTCGGGTAGACTGAGGCCTTTGGGAGAGCGTGCGGAGCCCGGTGGGAACTCCTTTCTTCGGAGACCCGCTGACTTGGTCTGTTGAAGACTTGCTCACTTCTTTCCAGCTGAAAACAACGTGTCAGCCTGGAGAGATCATTAGAATTAAATCATTCCGTTCACTATAGAGACCGGCTGAGTAAGGTCATTGTGTTTTCCATACCCAGGACAAAAATCAGGAACCAAATGGTTAAAAAAAAATTCCAAGTCATGCATTATTTTCCCCTGGCTGCATAATGCAGGAGTCTGAAGCCCAGGGCCGGCCCTTTTGTGTTCTCCCCCCGTGGCCTCAGATGTCAGCCCCCTGCTTGGCAGCCGGCCTGAAGGGATACGGCGCTTTGGGCTGCTTCTCCCCTCAGGCCACATTGTAGGGGAAGGGCCGGGCCTCTGCCCCCACGCTCACGGGTCTCCAGCCTGGGTTGTCCTGTTCTTCCCAGTGCTCATCCTCTGTGCTTAGCCTGGAAGTGAGTCCTCCCTAACCCTCCCAGGAGGGATTTGATCCTCCCTCCTCTGGTCCTCCCTTCCTGGTCCTCACTCCTCTGGGCTTTCCTCCACTGGTCCTCCCTTCCTGGTCCTCCTTCCCTCAATCCTCCCTGCCCCGGCCCTCCCTCCCCCGGCCCCTGCAGCCTTCCGGGGTCTGACAGAACATTCACAACCACCGTCACCACCGTGACAGCAGCCACAACGAGGCATTCGGTTTCTATTGCCTGCTGGACACTTGGTGCACAACTTCCACACGAGATTCGCATATCAGCTGACGAGGTCGACATTGTATTTCTTTCCTTTTAATTTAGTATCTTAACCATTTTTTTAATTAAAAAAATTTTATGTTTTATATTTTATATTGAAGAGACAGAGCATGAGTGGGGATGGGGGCAGAGAAAGAGGGAGACACAGAATCTGAAGCAGCTCCTGGCTCTGAGCTGTCAGCACAGAGCCTGACGCGGGGCTCGAACTCATCAACCTGAGCCAAAGTCGCACGCTCAACCCGCTGAGCCCCCCAAACGCCCTGTGAAATTATTTTCATTCCTTCCTTCTACTCTCTTTGGATTTATCTTGATGTTTCGTTTGTAACTTTTCAAAATGGATCTGAGTTTATTGCCTTTTTACAACTTTCATTTTTAAAAATTAGAGTAGAGTTGATGTACGACGTTAGATTCAGGGGTGCGACACCGCGATTGGGAACCGTGGCCGCGTCCCCGTGCACGCCAGGCCAGCGCGGCCGCCTCTGTCACCACGAGCACGTGGGCCCCCAGTCCTTCGTTTCTGCACAGAAAGCCTCCAGTTTCCCCGTAAGCGTGGCTGCACGTGCACCCCACGGGGTTTGCCCTGTCGGAGTTCACGATTCCACTCAAAATGTTTTCCGTTTTCCCCGGTGACCTCAGGCCGGAGGCGCACTCACACTTGATTAGCTTTGGCACAGAACAGCCCGTGTTCACACCCACCCCTCCCTCGAGATTCTCCGTCCGGGTTTCCCCAGCCCCATGGCAGGGTGGCTCCCCCCTCCCCCGCCCTGGAGGCTCAGCCAAGTTAGAGTTCACCCCGAGTTCGCGACCACAACGGGGCGAAGGCAGTGTTACTGCAGGGACGCAATAAAAATAAGCAAGTCGTAACTCTGGTGCAAGTATATACTCTATCTCTATTTAAGGAATTTTGAGATGGAGCAGGGGAGGGGCAGAGAGAGTCCCAAGCAGGCTCTGCACTGCTAGCCCTGAGCCCAGTAGAGGGCTTGAACCCACGAACCGTGAGATCATGGTCTGAGCTGAAGCCAAGAGTCAGACGCTCAGCAGACTGAGCGGCCTAGATGCCTGACGGTCATATATTTTGACCAGGGACTACCTAACTGAGGAGCCTTGAGCAGCCCCCCACCCCCACTTTCCTCGATTTCCAGGGAGAACGAGGGGGTGATGAGGAGCCAGTGGAGGGGAGCGTCCGGGTCACCTGCTCTAACTTCGTGCCGCGAGTCTATGTGTTCACAGAACCCGCTCAGAGGCCAGTGAGGGAGTTCCCACCACCTTCTCGTGCCATGGCCGGGCCCGAGGCTGGCAGGTCCCGGCAGGTGCCCTCAGGGCACACGTGGCCTCAGACTCTGGCCTCTGGAGGCTGGTGGGGTGGAGGCACCATTGCTGACCTCCCTGGTCCCCGCTGGCCTCGCCCCAGCCCCTCGCTGGCTAAGTCCCCTTTCTGGTTCGCAGGCAGAGCCAGGCTCTGTTTCTCATTGGCTGACGGACTCAGAGAAGCAGGATGCTTCACACTGGCCCTGCCGCCTTTTCTGGCTGAGAGGCCAAGTGCAGTGACACCAGGAATGCAGATGTCCGTGCGGTCGAGCCCCCCTGAGCAGCACAGGCTGGCAGTTTGCTGTTTTAATCGCAAGGCTGACAGGTCCGCAAACAGCCGCTGGCCCCCCTCACCCCCCAGACCGGGTAATCACGGCACAGCTTTCACTTGCGTCCGTTCCAGCGCTGACGATTTGTGCAGCCAGCTTGCCTGGGCGCAGGCCGACCGGGACCGTCCCAGATCTAGTGCTGGAAGCCCAGTCTTGTGAGAGCCCCTCGGCCTGGGCAAACCGGGACAGCTGCCCAGCAGGGAGGCGCCCCCTTGGGGATCCTCGGCTACTCCTGTGGTTGGCTGCGGAGGGGGATCGGGGGGGGGGGGGGGCGGGGAGACCCAGACAGGAGGGCCGGGTGGGAGGTTTGGTCCTGTAGCACCAGCCACTTCCCTCCCCAGCTCTCACCTCTGTCCCTGGCTCGGTGCGGGGCGCTGGGGGCCTGAAGTAGGAGACCCGTGGCCTCTCTGTCTCCCAGAACGGACCCCAGCCCAGTAATGCCGCTGTCCCTGCACCGAGGTCAGTGCTGAGCAGTCTCACGTCCTGGCGCCGGGAGGACCTTTGTAAACATCTTGTCTTCCCACTTCTTCTATAGATGGGGAAACCGAGCCAGGAAAGGGCAGCTTCCCCGGATAATAATAATGCCAACTCTGCTTTGCAGGTATCAGGATAGCACAGGTGTCCAGAGCGGAGCTGGGGGTTAGCCCTGTCTCTACTGTGAGGACCAGGGTGGAGATGGCCAGTGTGCTCAGAGTGGACCAGACAAAGACCACTGGACAGATGGCCATGCTGTCAGACTTTTAAAAAGAGTTTTACTGTTTATTATTTATTTTTGAGAGAGAGAGACAGACTCAACATGAGCAGGGGAGGGGCAAAGAGAGAGAGAGAGAGAGAGAGAGAGAGAATCTGAAGCAGGCTCCAGGCTGTGGGCTGTCAGCACAGAGCCTGACGTGGGGCTTGAACCCATGACCTGCGAGATCATGACCTGAGCCGAAGTCAGATGCTTAACCGACTGAGCCACCCAGGCGCCCCAAGTTGTCAAGACTTTTAACATTTATAGCAAATTGTGCAGGATGGGATGGATTTGGAAGGTTTCTGTGATGTTTTACTTGACCGATAATTATTTTTCCTCTGTACGGGTATCTTAACAGATGTTTTGGGGGAAAGACAGAGGAGAATCGATATGCAGCTGCTAACCTTGGCGGCTGACTCCTGCATGAGAGAGAGAAAGAGAGGGAGAGAGACAGGAACAGGGAGTGAGAGGCACAGAGGTGCGGAAGGCTGAGGGCATTAGTTCATTAATCGACTCTTCTTATGTAAAGAGAACTGTGTTCAGAAAACTATTCATTAGAAAATTCTGGAGGGGCGCCTGGGTGGCTCAGTTGGTTGGGCTTCCGACTTCGGCTCAGGTCATGATCTCACATTTGTGGGTTCAAGCCCCACATTGGGCTCTGTGCTGACAGCTCAGAGCCTGGAGCCTGTTTCGGATTCTGTGTCTCCCTCTCTCTCTGCCCCTCCCTGCTCATGCTCTGTCTCTCTCTGTCTTAAAAATAAATAAAACATTAAAAAATAAAGAAAATTCTGGAATGCATTGACTGTATGCTTTTAAAAGGCTTTCTTTGCTGGGACATTTCAAACACACACGAATAGAATACGGTAATGAGCTCAATGCAGCGCATACTTTTCAAGAGGGATCAATATGGAACCGTTCGGTGTCACCTCTGTCCCCACGCGTTGTCTCCTCTCCCCAAGCACGATGTTAAGTAATTCCCGCCGTCACGACCTCCGTGAGTGACTCTAGTCTCGAGTATACCAAACACGTTCTTGAAGATGCCTGTGAGTGTATTCTTGGGGCGGGAGGATTCCTACGTTTCCACGTCCCTGAGTCTCCCCTCCCTGCTTCCCAGCCTCCCTCTCTGTCTCCTCCTCCCGCCCCCTCCCCTCTGTCCTCAGCACCCCTCCAACCTGACTGCCAGTCTCACCTTGTGGGGAGTCTGGGCAGTCCAGGCCGTGCTGAGCTGACTCTCTCCCCCACCCCCTGACCGTTTCCTCCAGCTAAAGCAGGGAGAGCTGGACTGAGCAAGTTCAACACATCTGGAATGTTCCGCAGTCAAGTACAGAGGAGTTGGCAGAAACCTTCAAAATCTTAAAAAACAAAAAATCCTACCTGTTGTGAATCACTATAGAGCTGTTAAGTCATTAGAATTGATGACTCTGTTGATTGAATGGCCTTTGAGGTATTGACTCAGAGCTGTGTGATCTAGGACAGGTCATTTCATCCCCTAGAGCCTCAATTTCCTCTTCTGTAAAGTGGGGAGGTAGGACCATGACCATGGTTTTCGAGTTATTTTTAGAAGCAGCGTTCTTTTTCCCCCCAGCCAAAGCCCCGGTGGACCCCAACGGCCAACAGTGAGACCGGGGCCCACAGGGGCAGAGCTGGGGGCAGGCAGCCTGGACGCTACCCTCCAACCCCTCTGTGCCTCAGTTGCTCATCTGCCGAGTGGGTCTGATGGCTGAGGGCTTTCCTGGGACCAGGTGCATCTGTGGGCTCGGCCTGGACAGTCACGCCGTCGGTGCTCAGTATCAGCTACCACTGTGATGTCCTGTGTCTTGTCTGAGGCGGGATGGGGACAGGGGACTGGCTGGGCCTTGGCCACCACGCTCCTCCTTACCTTGGGCCAGCCCCCCCACCCACCCCAGGGGCCCAGGGACACCTGTCTTCTGTGCTCTGCGTTCTCAGGTCCCAGAGAGCTTGTGCTCTGAACCGCCCAGGTCAGGCAGGGCCAGGACAAGGACCCAGACACTCTGGTGCCCGTGACTGTGCCCTGGCCCCCCGCCCCTCCGAGGGGGAGCTCAGAGGAGGTTAGGGTTCGGCTTAGCTGGGTGGCAGGGTCCCTGACAGCCAGCCTCTAGGTGGATCTTTACCCATCCCGCTGGTGCCCCTTGGTGCCCAGCACGTCCTTTCCAAGTCCTCTTCCCTGAAGACTCCTGGGCCAGGAGCGACCCAGAGGCTCAGACAGTCACCCCACTTTTGCTCCCTGTTGAGGGCCGCCTCTGCCTTTCCCACTGGAAGGGTCCAGAAGAACGATCAACTCTGAAGTTGATTATAATTAGGGACCACTGCAGCCGCGTTGTCATAGAAACCCGCGGCGCGCCGCTCAGTCTGTGGGCCCCGCTTCCAGACCCGGCAGTCACAGTAGGGGGCACACACCTTCCCCCCCACCCAGCCTGTGTCTGGACAGTTCTCGGGGCCAGTCTCGGGGGTGGGGGAGCATACAAATGACCTCAGATTCCTCCAATCGCCCATTTGAAACCGGCACGAACCCTGGAGCCCGAGTGGGGGAGAGAAGGGCTTTCTCTGCGCCTGGATCTGCCTGCCCGCTTGGCTTTGGCCTCTCTGGGGAGACGCCCCTGGGGCCCGGGGCATCCCCTGTGTTCTAGGTCACAGTGAGGGAGGGTCACCAGGAGGAGGGGGGCGGTGGCCCCATGCATATCTGTGCGACCCTAGGTGAGTCAATCCACCTCTCTGGGCTGGGGTCTGTCTGTAAAGTGTCGATGGCCATGCCCCCCTCCTCAGCTGGTCCAAGATTCCGTAGGCTGAGGCACCGCCAGCCACCTCGAGGGGCTTGACAGATGTCAGCCCCCTTCCCACCACATTGCTGTCCCCGCTCCACAATGGTGCTCAGGGATGGAAGAAGGGGGGGCCCTCTGCTCTCTGCCTCTGACTTTGACCATTTGACTCAATACTCCTTCAGTGGTTCTCAAAGTGGGGTTCCTGGAGCAGCAGCACCTCAGCACCTGGAACTTGCTAGAAATAAAAATTCTTGGGAGCCACTGTAGACCCACTGAGTCAGAAAGTCCAGGAGGTGGGGGCCCAGTGAGCTGTGTTTTGTCATGTCCTCGATGGCCCCTCAGGTGTGGGAATCACCTCCCTGACAATTTGTGGGTGATACCCTCTGCGCCCCTTTCCCCGACGGATGGCCGCCCCTGCCCGATCCTCTCCTGCCTCGGAGGAGTCCGAGCCGGGTCCACGACGTCAGAGGCACGGTGGGCTGGGCCAGGGCCACCTGCGGGTCCTGCCTGGAGTCCCCTCAGTGTCTCAGCTCAGGCTGTGGATACACGCCCGACATTTCTCCATCACGGTTCTGGGGGCTGGAAGGCCAAGGTCATGTGCCGGCAGATTCAGTTTCCGGTGAGACCTTTCTTCCTGGCTTGCAGACGTGTGGCCTTTCCACTGTGTCCTCGGTGGGCAGGCCACCTTTTCCCTTCTCATAAGGACGCCAGTTCTGTTGGGTCAGTCCTCCACCCTGATGACCTCATTTAACCTTAATCACCTCCTCGATGGCCTCCCCTCCATTTACCGCCGCACTGGGCGTTCGGGCCTCCGCGTGTGATTTTGGAGCGGGGAGGGACACAAACTTACGTCCACGACGTTTGGCCTCCCCTGGCCTCATCGGCTCCTGGCAGCCTCGTGCCTGGGGGCACCACGGGCAGCTGCTCTCAGGGCCTGGGCTGCGAACCAGGGCGGGGGTGGGGAAGGTGTCGTGGGCTGGCGTGTGGATCCTTCACCACCGCCCCGAACATGCCACATCCTTGGAGAGGGGCTCAGGAGGGGAGACAGCCGGTGGGTTTCTTTTCCCCCCAATAGGTCTCTCTGGAGGCGCATCCCGAATCTTTCAGAAACTTCTGTCTGAGAAGTCACAATTCCAAAGGTCCCAGTCCTGGCCATGTTAGGAGGCTTTGTCCTAACCGGGAAACACGGATCTTTGTCGGGCATTAGTTACACAGGATATGCTGCGTGCCCTTCTCCCCCAGTGCAACGAGGGGGGCCCAGGGCTGACATTCCCGGTCCGCAGGGGAGGGCAGAGCGCGGGGGGCCCAGCAGTGGCCGAGGCGGTGCAGCCCGGACTCTAACTTGGTCACTGACGGCTCTAGAACACGCCCCCCTCAGCACCCCCGGCCTGTCCTCGCTGCCTGAGGAGAGAGCCGGGTGTCTGCGAAGTGGGTGCCGAGTGGGTGGGAAAGGTCAGGCGGAAACCTAGCCTGGAGGGACGAGGGCTCCAGGAGCTGTCCCTGAGGACAGAGGAATGACTCACCACCATTAATCGGGAGCAGACTGGAGGTTGGAAGCTAAAGGTGCCGATGTCACACCGGGCCACCGGGGACGATGGTGCGGGCTTCGGATTTATGGTGTTCCAGGACTTTAGTATCCGTTCCGCTCGGCAGGAGACGGCAGTCAGGGCCCTCGGTGACCAGTCCCCATGCAGACCTGCCGTCCACCCCGCCCGGGGGGCAGCCGTGTGCACACCCCTGGTGCCCGGGACCAGTTCCCACGGTGTGACCCTGGGCATCTGAGCCTCCCTCGGGCGCCCTTTCTCTTTGGGTCAAGGGAATGCGGGCGCTGACTTCCCATGCCGAGGATGGAGACGTCTGGCTCCAGACTTCCCGTCGGATGCGTCCAGGCCCCTGGGCCAGAGCCGGGCGCGTTGTGGGTCCTCGGCAAGAGTCCCTTCCCCTCCTTTCAGAGGCTGCAGGAGAGCAGCGTCTCTACACCGTCAGCCAGAGCCTCAGCAGGGAGCCTGAGGAAGCTGGGCGAGGGGCGGGCTCAGGTGGGGGGAACTGCAGGTGGGCGACAAACGTGTTCTGTGGCGGTTCCGCAAGATGAGCAAACGTGTTTAATACATTTAACTTGATAAACGAGCGACGTCTTGCAATACGCGTAGGACGGAGGCCCAACGTCCCGTGATCACAGCTGAGCCAATGAGGTTCTTGAAATTTGCTTGGCGATGCGAGCGCTCTGGATTGCGAGCATGTCTGCAGAACGAACGATGCTCACAAACCGAGGTCTTGCTGTATTGTAATGGGCGCTGTGTCTGCACATTCATGCAGGGGAGAGGGGGCACGAGCAGGGCTCGGGCACTTCACCCAAAAGCGCTGAGCCCAAGCGTCCTGCGTACGCCGGGCTGAAACCTCACAGGGTTGCCCTGAAGTCTAGGAGCAGATGCAGGTGAGGGGGGTCCAGCTCCGGCCCTGTAAGCAGCTGGCTCCCAGGTGGTCAGGGAAGCCAGGGGGAGGGGCCAGGACACGTGGGAGGCAGAGGCTGGCTTTTCTCGCCCCTGCAGTGGGCACAGAGACCCGGCTCTTCCCCCATTAACCTCACAGCACAGCCAAGTCTGGGCCAGACCCTGTAAGTGTTTGCGAAAGGCTTAGGAATGAGACGAGGGAGAAACGCCAGGGTGACAAGGCTCTAGATGACTCGTAGGTGCGGTGGCTCCCCTTGAGCCCGGGCTCTTCCCAGCAGCAGTATCCCAAGGATTCATAGATGTTCTGTGCTGAGAAGCTTCTGTGGACAAATAGCTTTCTAAAAGCCAGAGCTCAGGAGTTTAATGAGCTTTTCCCCCTTCAGGACTTATCAGGACCTTTAGTGGGCCTGGCCATTCAGCAATCCAAAAACTTATGTGCCTGCAGAACCCTTTCCCTCTACAACAACTCCTGGGGTTCCAGGTCTGGGGAGCAAGCTCTCGGAAAGCCGACCACGCAGGGGGGTGTTCTTTCTGGGCTCCTAGCGTCGCCTCCTTGAGGCTGAGGTTTTTAATCCCTACAGTGTAGGAGCGACCTCAGGCAGCCCAAGCCTAAGTGGGAGAGAGACCCCGAGAGAGAGTCGAGCACCACCCTCTGGCTCCTTGGGCTGGTCTCCCTCCTGCGACAGAAGCCTGGCCCGACCTCATGCAGGGGGTGATGGTGTCTGTCTGGGGTCAGTCCCATGGACGCTGCCTCTACTCCGGCAGGAAGTGCCCCAAGGTGGTGCGTGTGGACCCCGAAATCCCATCTTCATGGTTCTGGGCCTTTCCTCTCCATGAGTCAGCTTCCAACTACCCCCTCCCTCGCAGCCCCACAGCCCGCCTCCTCCCGTGGCTGCGGCTTGCCCTCCTGCTGTGCCATGCCTCTCACACTCACCTGCCTGGGGCTCCCTCTCTGCTCCAACTGCCCCTACCCTTGGGGGCTCGGGCAGAGTCCCTTTTCCTGCAGAACAGCCCCCGCCCCCCACCATCTGCTCTGTGTGATTCTCTGTCCCATCTGGGTCCCGAGCGCTGGCCTGCACGGACTTGTCCGTGACTCACCTGTCCCCGCCCCCCATGCTGGCGGGTTTGGCTGGTGGGAAGTTAGGGCCAGGGCTTCGTGGGGACACAGCACAGAGGCTGTCCCTCTGGCAGATGTTACTGGGCACCCACTGCATGCCAGGGGACTCACGGGCCCTCCTGGGTCATAGACACAACGGGGCTGCGGATGCTTCTTTCTTTACGCCCAGGTTTGGCTTACATGGGGCACCGGCCCTGAAACCGAGCGGCGCCGCCCTGGGCAGCACCAGAGCCGGACCTCAGGGCTCCTCAGCAGGACAAGCAAAAGTCACAGAGCGATCCTTTCCCGCCTCGGGCCAGGCCTGGGGTTTATAAATGCAAACAGAAGACTGCAAGAGCAGAGCTCTCCGATAGACTCAGGAAGAAGGACACACGGGGATTGGCAGGGAAGTGGCCCCTAGTTCTGATGTCCCTGGACATTTGTCTCACAGCTGGTTCTGGGCTGGAGCGTGGGACCCAGAAGCATTTCACAAATTAAGATAAATCCTGTGGAACCTCAGCCCATTTCAGTGCTTAATGCAAAACATAAACACATTAAGGTCATTTCAGCATCTGGAGGAGTTTGAATAATTCAGGCCCATCATCATTTACTCCAAACGCCTCATTTCATTTTGTGAGTCATCTTTGAAAGGGAAAGAAGAGAGAGATGTATGGTGGCAAAGAACTTGGGATTAGAACTGAGGAGGCTGAACAGCTATGGGGGGGCGGGGGGTGGGGAGGAGCTCCCTGGATGGACACGGCTGGGGCCAGTTTCGGAATCTGTCCTGGGCAGGGGTGTGGAGAGGTCTCGGGATGGCAGGGGAAGGGGAAAGGCCAGACCCGAGTCCAACTCCCAGGGCTCGAGGGGCAAAGCCCTTGTCCGGCCTCGGCCTCAGTTTGCCCATCTGTGGAACAGGTGCACCGGGCGTGCTCCCAGGTCGCCGTGAGGCCGGACCAGCGCCATGGTGTGCGGGGGTGAGGATGGGCGGGCATGGGGTGTGCAGAACAAACAGCCCGATTCGTGAGGTCTGGGAGGGCCATGTCCTCCTGCATGGAGCTAGCAGCACCCTACTTTGTCCTGCTTCTCTCTTTTATGGTTTTGGATGCCGTGTCCGTTTTCCCGACCAGCTGTGACCCCCGGTGGGTGAGGACCATGGCTCTGCCCCTGTGCCCAGCATGGACTCTGGCCCAAGTTCGCACCTGAGGCCTGCTCGTCTCTTCTAGTCATCTCCCTCTGGGGCTCCCCCCCTGGGGCCGGCCTCCAGCCCCTGCCCCCTCCCATCCTCACCCAGCCCCTGCCCCCTCCTGGACCCGCCTCCTCACTTTCCTCCCCTCCTCTCTAGTGTGGCTGGGGAAACCCTGGCTTTGGAGTCAGGAACAAAATCTGAGCTCGAGTTCTACCCCATGCGTGCTTTGGGGCAAGTCACCCCTGTAACCTCCTGTCACATCAGTTTTTTGCAGAGGGGACGATGTGCCTGACACCCCACCCTGGGGAGGTGGGGAGCTGACGTCTGGGGCACGCGGCCCCCCGCAATGCCCTCTAGGTCCCGGCAGGCCTGGTTGTTTCCATGTGCAATGCATCTGGGGGCCCACTGAGGCCGGGGCGGGGGGTGTAGAGAGGAGCTTTCGGTCACGGCAGGGGCTACTGGGAAGAGCAGGACATGATCTGGGCTCCCCGGGAGCTGGTGGGTATGACGGGCTTCGCTGAAATCACTGCAGGACCAGGGGAGGACCGGGGAAGCGTAGCTGGGAGGTCTTCATGGAGGAGACGGGGATCCGTTGGTCCCAGGAGGATGGTGGAGGGGGCGGGGAACGGAGGCAGGAGAGTGATGGGGAGTGTCCCCGGGGGGCGGTGGTCAGGGCTTGAGAGCACCCCGGGGTCCTCCTGCACTGTCCCCCTCAGAGCCT
>PJEM01008482.1:0-24719 GCA_004023845.1 Helogale parvula | reverse complement strand
TCTGGGGTGCAGGGCAGGGGCCGTGAGGAGAGCTGCTCTGGGCCAGCGATCAGAGCCCCCAGGGGACTGTGAGTGACAGATTAGGCTGACAAGCTCTGTGCTCCGAGCTTGTGTGCGACGTGTGGGGGGGACAGTATTCACTCACCCGACATAGTTACTGAGCACCTGTGACATGTGTCAGGCCCTGCTCTGGGCTCTGCGGGCACAGAGGCAGGCACCTGACAGGCGTTGTAGAAATGCTTCACCTCCACATAAATACTGAAACTCCTACAGGGAAGCCCAAGGAGCCGTGACAGAGGGTGCCCGCCGGAGGGTGGCCACCCAGTGTCCCCTGCATGGGTAGACGTCGGCGGCAGCTGGCAGCCTCCTGCTCTGGGTCTTCTCTGTTCTTTCTGCGCCTCTGGGGCTGAAAGTCCCAGCTACCTGTCCCAGGTCCCAGCCTCCCTCGTGAGCCAGGTCCCAGCTCGCGTCACCCGACGGGAGGCCCGAGCACCAGACGGGAAGTGGGGCGTGTAGTTACCTAAGGCCGCCAGGACGAAGCGCACAGACGCGGGCTTGATCCGTGGACAGCCACTGTCTCCCAGCTCTGGGGCCAGAGGTCCAGGCAGGGCGCTCGTTCTGAGCCCGTGAGCCCCCCGCTAGCTCCGGGGGGCTCGTTGGCAACCTTGTTGGCTTGCAGAAGTATCCCCCTCGATCTCTGCCTTCGTCTTCACACGCATGTGTCCACGTTTCCCCCTTTTATAAGGACACCTACTCCAGTAGGACCCCACGGGTCCTGCCCCTCCAGTCCGTCCTCCCCCCTGGGGTGCAGGGCAGGGGCCGTGAGGAGAGCTGCTCTGCACCCTCGATCAGAGCCCAGGAGTGACAGATCTCATCTGCAACGAGCCTATTTTCTAATAAGGTCTCACAAGCTCAGGTCCTTGGGGTGAGGATTTCAACATAATAATTTTGTGGCGACACATTCGACCATAACAGTGGGCAGAGGTGTGAGTCCCTGGTTTCCTGGTGGCCGCTTTGGGCACAGGGGGGAGCTTGGGCTGTGGTCCCAGCCCCGGGGGGCTGATGGCTTCCGTATCTGTGTGTGACAGCCCTGCCGCCCCTCTGCATCTCCAGCCTGGAACTGTAGCAACTCCCTGGTCTCCGGGCCACACCCCTCCTCTCCTCTCCTCTCCTCTCCGTGATTCCTCTTTGGATTAAATTCCTCTTTGCTTGGATTGTTAGAGGGATTTCTGTTTTCCTGCCTGGTCCATGACGGATGCCCGCGCCATGCAACAGTTAGAAGTCACAGACATGATGTTCACATGACAACTCCGATTTGGGAAGCGGCGCTGGGAAGGGTGTGTGTGTGTGTGTGTGTGTGTGTGTGTGTGTGTGAGAGAGAGAGAGAGAGAGAGAGAGAGAGAGAGAGAGAATGGACAAGTTGATTCTGAAATTTACATGGGAAGGCAATGGGCCAAGAAAACCTGGATGATTTTAAGGAGGGAGAAGAGAATTGGAGGATCGACACCACCAGATCCCATGACTCCCTACGATGCCCCAGCGATCAAGATAGTGTGGGGACGGCCAAGGCTGGGCAGATAGATCAGTGGAGCAGAAGAGAGAATCCACAGGCATCCTGCACGGACAGCGTCCCTTGATTTTTAGCAAAGGTGCACGCATCGTGTGATGGGGGAAAGGATGGTCTTTTCAACAAAAGGTGTTGGGTTAATTGGATCTTCATATGGAAAAGAAGTAAATTTTGATCCCTACACGAGTGCCAATCTCAGATGGATTGTAGCTGCCAATTTTCCAAGCAGGAGAATGAAGTCTCTTAGAAGAAACACAGGAGAATATCTTCATGACCATGAGGCGGGCAGATAATCCTTACACAAGACACTGAATGCACTCACCACAAAAGAAGCAGTGATAAATCGGACGCCTGTTCCACAAGAGACACGATTAAGAGAGCGAGGAGCTCCAGTGGCGCAATCGGTTAGCGCGCGGTACTTATACGATTAAGAGAGCGAGGATGCGGGGCGCCCGGGGGGCTCAGTCGGTTGAACATCCGGCTTTGGTCCAGGTCATGGACTCATGGTTTGTGAGTTCAAGCCCCGTGTTGGGCTCTGTGCTGACAGCTCAGCCTGCTTCGGATTCTGTGCCTCCCTTTCTCTCTGCCCCTCCCCTGTTTGCGCTCTGTCTGAAAAATAACAAACATTAAAAAAAAAAAAGAGAGAGAGAGAGAGAACGCACACCAAAGGGTTAGAAGAAACGTACCATAAGGGCGTTTAAGACCTGGAGTCAGAATGTGCAAAGAACTTCTTCAAACCAATAAGACAGAGAAGCCAACAGAAAAAATGGAACGGGCGCTTTACAGCTGAGCACACGCGTGTGACAATAAACCCAACTGTATTACCCACTGGGAAACAGGCATGACAGCGGCGACGCGCACCCCCACACACCTGCGAGGACGGCGGGTGCGGATGTCGCCGGGTGCTGGAGCAGGAGGGAGATGGCGTGCCTTGTCCCCCCCCCCCCCCCCCCCCGCGGGAGGGCCGCGATGGCGGTACTCCCGATGGCCCCGAGCAAGCCCTGACGCCCCGGGTGTCGCTCAATAAGTAAGCGACCTAAGGTGGCCCGAACCCTTGTGTGGAGTCTCCCCAGCGGCGGTGATCACGCCTGCCCCGACCCGGACGTGGTGCGACGCTGGCATCCGAACGGGTAAGGGGAGGAAACTGCTCGTGTGACGGGAAACCCCGCGGCAGCGACAAGGGGCGAACTGCACGGAGCAACGTGGGGAGTCCGGGCACGTTCAAAACTGGCAACCCCGAAACCTGCCCGGGATCTGGGGAGTAGGAGCCAATACCCACCGATGCCAACCGGCATGCCACAGGCACACCTTCACACTGATGAATCCATTTTCTTTTTTGTTTTTGTTTTTTATTATTTTTAATGCTTTTATTTTATTTTTGAGAGAGATAGCAAGCAGGGGAGGGACAGAGAGAGAGGGAGACACAGAATCCGAAGCAGGCTCCAGGCTCTGAGCGGTCAGCACAGAGCCCCATTTGGGGCTTGAACTCACAATCTGTGAAATCATGACCTGAGCGGAAGTCGGACCCCTAACTGACTGAGCCACTGAATCGACTGAATCTATTTTCATTTATCATCACTGAAATCTGGATATGCAGTCATGTTAATCATCCTGTTTTAGAATAACCTAATAAAATTAGAATAATAAATTTTTTAAAAAGGCAACCCGGGGTGCTCTAGTAGAAATAAGGAGAGGGGCGCCTGGGTGGCTCAGTCGGCTAAGCATCTGACTCTTAATTTCAGCTCAGGCCATGATCTCAGGATTCGTGAGTTTGAACCCCGCGGCAAGCTCTGTGCTGACAGCGCAGAACCTGCTTCGGATTCTGTGTCTCCCTCTCTCCCTGCCCCTCCCCTGCTCACTCACTCTCCCTCAAAATAAATAAACAGACTTTTTAAACAATCTTAAAAAAAGAAGGGTGATGCTTACCTTTGGAAAGGGGCACAAGTGGGGCCGGGGGGCCTGGGGGGAGGGGAGTGCCCGCCGAGTTTTGTTTCTTGATCTGCCCAGTGCTTCTCAGACCTGCTCCCTTTGTAAAGATTCACTGACTAAACATTGTATTTCCAAACAAAAAATTGCACCTTGCAGTTTGCGCTCTGTTAAATTCTTTTGCATTTTTACACAAAATCAAACTCTAAGTGATTGCATGAGTGACAGAAGTAAAGTGATTCCAATTCCGTTTCTTGGTTTTGAAAATTGCCCCGGGCCTGGGTCCACCCCATGGCGGTGGGGGAGGGGGGACTGTGCCCTGGGTGCCCCGGGTGGGGCAGAGGTCTGGAGGGGATGGGGGCACAGGCTCTGAGTGGCCTCAGCCACACCCCTGCATAGCTGGAGGTCACTGACTGCCCGGGTCAAGGGGCAGTACTGCGGGCCACCTGGGCTGCTGGCCTGGGAGCAGTGGGGGCACCAGTTTGTTTCCTGGATGGTGAGACCCCCCCCCACCCCCCACCCAGAGGAGGATGTGGAACAGGGAGGCAGGCCCTCCCTTAAGGAACTCTGGCTGTGAATTTGGCATGAGGGCGGGGCTCGCGCTTCAGGGCAGGTGAGTGACGGCCATCGCGGCTGCTTCGGTCTCTGAGGCAGGTGAGATCCCTCCGCCAGGGTGGCCGAAGGTGGGCTCGGTCCAGCCCAGGCCTCCTGTGGACGCCTCCACGGCTGTCTGTGCCTCACCATACGGTCTGTGCAGGACACATCAGCACCTTTAGCTTCTGGTTTTTATCACTTTTAATGGGAGGTTCTCAGTCTTTGCTTCTGTGCGGGGTCAGATGCAGAGTCTCCAGGGCAGGGCTGGGCAGGGCTGGGCTCCCGTGGGGCATCTTCGCTTCGGGATGGGAAGATGCTCACAGAGCGAGAACAGGCCAGGGCCCTCCGGGTGCGTCTGCATAATTATCCCCCAGAGACACCACAGGTCTGGGAGAGAAGGAACCGCACCGCAGAGTGGCAGGAGGGCAGAGACCCACGGGCAGGACATTTCCACACAGTCGTCGAAGCCGGTCAGCAGGGTTGTGCCGAACAATGGATGCTGCATCTGATGGGAACCTCCGTTAGATTCTCTAGGAAGTCCCCTCTGTGTGCATGGGCTGGGAGAGCATTCTCACTTTCTCGGGGCTCTGGTGTCCTCACCTGGGAGAGGAGGAAGGTCCTCTGAAACACGAGCGGCCCACACAGACCCTGCGCTTTTCTTTTCTCTGTGTGAGTACTTCCAATGTGTTCCGTGACATACGGCTGTCTCCGTATATTAATATGGCATTGATTTTTAAATTTTTATTATTGTTATTTTTTAATTAAAAAATTATCTTTAGATTTATTTTCAAGAGAGAAAGAATCTGAAGCACGCTCCAGGCTCTGAGCGATCAGCCTAGAGCCTGACGCAGGGCTCAAACCCACGAACCGTGAGATCATGACGTGAGCCAAAGTCAGACGCTTAACCAGCTGAGCCACCCAGGCGCCCCAGGTATTGATTTTCTTAAAAAGATTCTTTGGTTAACTAAGTTTATGAAACACTGGGAGAAACCACGTTAAGCAGATTTCCTTATTGTGGGACTTCTCAGGGCCTTTAAAATGTCAAAATGCGTTGTAAATTGCCAGGAGAGGAGTAGTATCTGTGATATATCTTAGGCACATCCAAAGAGGGGCGTGTGTGTGTGTTTGCATGTGTGTGTGTGTGTGTGTGTGTGTGTGTTCCATCTCATGGCATGAGTTCAGAGAAATCCTGTGGCAGATTCTGGAAGCAAGTGGAAAATTGGTGTTCTTACACGAACAGCAGTATTTCTTTCCCAGTGCAGATTTCCCAGGGCAGACTGAATATGACAAGATCTATTCGTTAGGGACGATGAAGCGAATTTCTCTGACAGTTACTGTATCTACTTCCTGGGTGTTGGGGGGAAGTCTGTGTCTCAAAAAGCCCCCAGACGCTCGGCTGTGTAGAGGAATCTTTGCTCCAAGGACTTTCTGCTTAAATTGTGCTTAGAGCAAAATTGCAACATGGCGGCCAAAAACCTTCGAGGGGGTTGGAAAGCGAACACAGACAGAGAAGCTGATCGGTCTGGGGTTGGTTTTCTTTTGGGTGAGGTTTGATCAACCAGTTTACTTTCTCCAGACTGCAGCTGGAAATGCTTTTATAGAACACATTTAAATTATTTAAATTCCTGAAGGAAAAGAGTGCTTTACAGCAAACCTGAAACACTCCAGTTCTTAACTCCCGATTTCCCAGGAAACCACTGTCTTCCTGACGCCTTCGGGCTGCGGGCCGCCCTGGAGCACTGCCCCGTCTTGTCGGACAGCGGACTCTGGCGGTCACCAGTCCCACCGATCCAAGTCGAGGCGGGGTCCCGTGTCCTCTCCGAGCACCATTCTCTCTGCTGCTTCATCCGAAGGAGTGAAGCCTTTCATCTAATTTTGTCACCAACACTAAGTGGCCTTTCTATATTTTGACACACTGCCTCACCACGTCCGAATTTGTTCCATTATTTATGACGGCTCATGTTCGGAGATGATGAATCATGGCATTTTTTTTTTTTTGAGCCCTTGCCTCCCGAGCGGGGCCCTCCCTCCTCTCCTGCTCGCCCCTCTTTGAAGCCGGACCCCTGGGTGTGGGGTTGCCCCCCAGGGGCCCTGTGAGGGGTGGAAATCAAGATGAAAGGGAAGTTCTGGAATCTCCCAGGTCTGCAAGCAGGCGCATCCCGACTCAGCAGCTCAGTGGCTGAACGGGAACAAGATTCTGCAGGAAAAGAGCATCCCTTGGCCCGAGTCTCCATGGCAGCTGGGGCCGGGAGAGAACAAGCAGACTCCGCCCTGAGCCCCGTGATGCCTAGGAAGCAGAGCCCGGCTGCGGCCTCTCTGCCACCGCACGCCTGGCCTGTGGCCGCCGGGTCCCGTCGGGGCCCAGAGCTGGGAGGCCATGCTCTCTGAAGGGTGGGACCATTACACCACTCAAAGCCAGCCGCCTCCGTTTCCTCCCCCACTGCCCTGGGCCCCCCTCCCTGGGGATCCGACATGTCCTTACGCTTCTGCACCTTGGTCTGGTGACCCGGCCCTGGCTGGGGTGCCCGGGAGGCAGGGCCCAGGAGTCTCTGAGCCTTGGTACCGACCAGATTTGAGGTGAGCTCGGTGGATGCCACGCCCTGACCGGGCCATGAGAGCGCCTCACCGTCCTGCCCTCTTTTAACCTGGTAACCGACTGCTTTGCTTGCTTCCTTCCAAATCCTTCCCAGAAGGCTCCCCCCAGGACCTCCAGGTGGGGGCAGGGCCCTCCCTGTCCCCTTTGCTACCCTGTCCCATCAGGCACTGAATTGTCCTTTACCGCTGCCATCTGTCTGGGCCTGCCTCCCCCGTTAGACTGGGAGCTTGCTGAGTCGGGGCGCCATCCTCAGAGCGCCTCATGGCTGAGCCCAGCGTCGCCCAGGTCCGAAGCCAGCCCCGTCGGCCCACCTCTTCTAGAACAGGCTTCCACCCTGGGGGTGCCCAGCCCATGAGGCTCTGCCCAGAGGGGCCTGCCACTCCGACAGGTCGGGAGGGCCCAGCTGACAGGGCAGGAAAAGGCCATGCTGCGTGCTGCTGGCGCCTGTGGCCTGCAACGTTCTCCTTGCAGAACTGCCGTGCTGAGGAGGGTGGGCCCTGGGCGCAGCCTTGGCCCCCCGGGCCCTGGGTGTCACCCCCCGGGGTCCTCAGAGCCTGGTGTCGGCCACGCCGGATGGTGCTCCCAGTGGCACTACTCCCCTTAGGGTCGGGGTTTGCTGAGCACTGACCCCGCTTGTGTAAGCGTGTTGGGGGCGGGGCATCTCCCCAAACCACCCACCGTTTGTGACCCCTGAGGCTGCCGTTTGCTTGGGTCTTCACGTCGTTTTGTGTAAGCCTTGCAGAAACACAACCAAGCGGTGCTGCATTTCTGTTTACGGAGGAGGCGGTTAAGACAGAGAAGTGTGAGGCCCCTCACCCAGAGGCAGTGGTGGCAGAGCTGGGATTCGAACCCACGTACATCTGTCTCCTGATTGAGTGCAGGTGTCCAACGCCAGCGGAAGCCTTTTGTGCGCAGCCTTTTTTTTTTTTAATGTTTATTTTTATTTTTGAGAGAGAGAGAAAGACAGAGCATGAGCAGGGGAGGGGCAGAGAGAGAGGGAGACACAGAATCCGAAGCAAGCTCCAGGCTCTGAGCTGTCAGCACAGAGCCCGGCACGGGGGTTGAACTCAGGAACCATGAGATCATGACCTGAGCCGAAGTCAGACACTCAACCATCTGAGCCATGCAGGCGCCCCCTTACAGAAGCCTTTCTGATGAGACTTCACAAAACCCTAAGAAAGGGGTACTATTTTTTTAAAATTTTTTCTAATGTATATTTTTGAGAAAGACAGACAGAGCACGAGCAGGGGAGGGACAGAGAGAGAGGGAGACACAGAATCCGAAGCAGGCTCCAGGCTCCGAGCTGTCAGCACAGAGCCTAACATGGGTCTTGGACCCATGAATCGTGAGATCATGATCTGAGCTGAAGTCTGATACTCAACGGGCTGAGCCACCCAGGCACCCCAAAGAGAGAGGTACTATTATTGTCTGTTTCACAAGTGAGGAAAGTGAAACTCAGAGAGGTTGAGTGACTTACTTAAGGTCACACAACTACGGAGTGGCAGGGATAGGACCCCATCTCAGTCCATGTGGCTGAAACTCTGACCATAGTTGCTCCTGCTGCCTTGTCCTGGCTGAGGGGCATAGAGGCATCGTCAGGGCCGTGCTAGTCTGTAGGGGGCGGCCTCCCCTCTGGCCATTAGAGAGACTAGGCACCATGGGATGAGGCGCATTGTCCTTCAGGGGGAAACCCTGTCCTCCCCTGGAAGGAGCCAGCCCTCTTCCTGGTACCACCCCCCGCCGCCCTGCGCAGGGCTGAGGCCAGGCTGTGTCAGGCACCGGCTTCGATGGAAAGCGGAGATTAGGCCTCTGAGCCGTTTGTGCTGATTTTCCTATTAAGCCATTGTCACATCAGGGTAAGGCAGCCAGACTCGAGATAATTACGGGTCTGGCAGATCAGCAGAGACGGAGACGCTGCTGTTGGTAAACAGTTTGGCAGTTTGAAGAGCAAATTGTGGCTTGCACACGCAGAGGGAACGCCAGGCCGTTCCTCCGGAGATGCTGGGGAAGGAGGTGGTCTGGGGGGGCCCGGGGGGGCCGGGGAGGACCCGACAGCGGCGCAGACAGAGTTACACCCGGCGTGGACCGCACACACGCACGCTCAGTCCCGCGGCAGGTGCCCGGCTGGGTCCTGAGGGGTCTCGTCCCCAGCATTTTGATTCAATGGGAGACCGGCTTGTCAGCAGGTTAAAGCAGCAGCGGAGGCAGTGAAACACGGGATCGCACGCGCCGGGCTATGATCATCAAAACAGGGAGACGGCCAGCGCTGGCCGGGAGGGGGAGGAAGGGGGACCCTCGCGCGGGCAGGGACGTAAATGGGCGCAGTGGCTGCGGAACACAGAATGGCAGGACCTTGCGAAGGTTAGACGTCGAGGTATGGGACGGGCCCGTGGGCGGCGGGGGACATCTGCGAGCGGAGCCCATATCCATAGCAGCGCCAGCCACAGCGGCCAGGAGGTGTCTGTCGTGGAGGAGGGATGATCGGCATGTGCGGTCCACACGGACGTAACCGGCCACGGCGAGGAAGGACGTTCTAACAGATGCTACCGTGGATGAGCCTCGAGGTCGTCCTGCTAAGTGAAATCAGCCGGTCACAGGAAGACAAATACTGCACAGTTCTGCTTGGATGTGGTGCCTGGAGGAGCCAAGTTCATAGAGAGGAGAAGTGCGGTGGCCAGGGGCTGGGGGAGGGGGAGAGTTGTCATCTGCCCCTCCCTGCTGTCTCCTCCGGGAGGGGGGACAGAGTGTCACTTCGGGAAGACGAGACGGAAGGGGTTGTCTGACGATGTGAACCTTCTTCCCGCCGTTGGCTGCGCCCTTGAAGATGATTAAATCGGTCAGTTCTATGTCAGACATATTCTAGCACCATGAAAACAAAAGACGACAGTGCTTGGGTGGGGAATCTTGGAGCAGAGGACCTGCTAGAAAGCAGAGCCAGCAGGCAGCCACAGCCAGTGCCCCCCAGGGGACAGGTTGAGGCAGACGACAGGTTCCGGCACCACATACCTGCCGTGAAGACCAGCTGATTCGTTAATAACGCAGCAAGCATTAACTGAATCTCATCACGCACCTGCTGCCCACTGAACCCCGGGACGCGCCCTCTCTGGGTGCCCCAGACCCCAGGAGGCAGCCCCGACGGGAACGGAGGGCACTAAGCTGTGGGCGGCTCTACGGACCCAGCAGGGCCTGCAGGTTTTGTGTGTGTGTGTGTGTGTGTGTGTGTGTGTGTGTGTGTGGTTATTGTTTTGGGTTATTTTTGCCTTTCCCATTAGGCCCCCATCAATAGCGACAGTAATTTCAGGTTTGGTGGAGAAGAATGCCCTCAATCAACCAGCGCCTGTCATTTCCAGTAATGACCGTGTTCTGCTCACCGCACAGTGAGGCGGCCCGGAGCACTTATGCTCTTGAACTCCGGAGCCGCTGCCGGGCGGCCGTGCGAGCTCCGGTCCCCGGGATCATGGTCTGGGCCTCTCTTTCTGCGGCAGGAATTGAGCTGTCCATGCTGGGGAGCCGGAGGGGCCTGCGTCGGGCTCTGCAGCTTGTCTGCTTGGCCTGCCCAGCTGGAGGCTGGCTGTCGCCTGTGGCCTTCCTGAGGAGACGCTGTTAATCAGGGTGTCGATGATGAAGAAGGCGATAGCCTCTTTGAGGTGCACAGCCCTTTACAGTGTATGCTGCATGCTCCCAATCGATATCTCGTTTCATCTTCACAGCGACCCGGGTTTCAGGGATCACCCTTGTCCCCAGGGGAGGCCCAGGGAGGGCCAGGGAAGCCTCCCCTCTCCGCAGTAAATGTTTAATTAGTCCTGGATGGATTTATTTAATCAATCTATTATTTACTAATTCCATAAAGCCAAAAACATCTTTAGGATTCTATATCTTGCCTCTTAAGTTCTTGGGGCGCCTGGGTGGCTCAGTCAGTTGGGCGTCCAACTTCGGCTCAGGTCATGATCCCGCCGTTCAGGAGTTCAAGCCCCGCATCGGGCTCTGTGCTGACGGCTCAGAGCCTGGAGCCTGCTTCGGATTCTGTGTCTCCTTCTCTCTCTCTGCCCCTCCCCTCCTCGTGCTCTGTCTCTCTGTCTCTAAAAAATAAACATTAAAAAAATTAAAAAAAATTTAAAGCTCAGAGCTTTAATTTGCCATTGAAAAATTGGTGGAGAAAGAACTAAAATAATGCATCATCACCTTTTTTGTAATACTGTCATAATAATAATAATAAATAGCAATAAATTTTATAAGCAGCGTAGATTAACATAGATAATTTAAAAATTATACATTGTAATTAAGGGAAGTTATAATGTTATTTTCATTGCAAATATATTTTACTAATAAATTTTGCATAGTTACCCCCAAAAAAAGAAATCGCCACCCAGTTGGCCATCAGAACTGGTGACACATCACCCTGACATGACTGACTGCAGGACAGAGCTCACTCCACCACAGGAGGGGTTCATTGTGGCTCAGTAACGTGCCTTTTGTCCTCCACAAGATGGTGTGACAAGGCCGTCCCTGCCTGCCCCCCAGGCATGAGGCAGGGGACAGACAGGAGGAGGCAAACCGTGAAGGCTCATGACACTGGAGAAAAGGTCAGGGACACTGTGGTTATGGCCCCAGAATAAATTCGGATGCTCTGAGTCATCCCCACGCACGGAAGTGAGGCTGGGGGTCCAGGGTTACCATGGCGACGGGGCACCGCGCGTTAGTTATAAAGGGATAGAAATGAGTGGCCCCTTCTGAGATGCAATCAGGTGAGTTTCAAGTAGAAGCCGGTGGCACAGAGGGGGCCCGGCGGAGTTAATGGGGGTGATACTGATTGAGGCCGTGGAGGAAGAGGCTGGAGGGAAGCGTGCTGACTGGCACACGCTGGGCCCAGCCCCCGCCCTCCTCCGGCCCGGGGTCAGCAGGGCCGGGATGTTTGCTCAACCACACGAGGCGGCGTCATTCTACAGCTCCTTGGGCTTCCAGGAATGTGGTTAAGTGTGACTCAGCCGGCGCACTCAACTCCTGCCTGAGATCAACGTGGGGCCGGGGTGAGCAGCGGAGGCAGAGTCACTGAAGGCTCCCGAACCCAGAGCCCAGAGGAAAGGGGTTCTTAGCGCCCCTGGCCCTCTCCCTTTTTGGGGTACCCGATCCTTATCTACCCGCAGCCTTCAGACTCGGTTCAGGGTGGCCCTTGCCCCCCTCACCCTAAGGTATTCTGGACGTGGGCACGGAACCAGGTCTGGCCAACTATCTATCTAGCTCCTCCTCCCTGGGTCGGCAAGGGAGGGGCCCAAGCCAGAGAGCTGTCCCCTCTGCTGGAGCGCCTGGGGACAAGGCGGGTCTTTCCCCCCCGGGTCGTGGAGGGGCAGAGTGAGAGGCTGGAGTTGCCCAAGGATGCCTTTACCGTCTCATGGGCTCCCTGCTGAAGAGCAAAAGAGGCTGTCTGGAGAGCACTTGACAATGACCCACCTAAGGACATCCCTCGCGGGAGCCCCTAATCCAGCTGTGTCTGGATCCGCACCCCCCCTCCCCCACCCCCCATCTTCTTAGCGGCGTGAACCAACACATTCCCTTTTCTGTTTCAGCTTGCTGGTGCCGAGTTCCTGTCATTAGCAACCAAAAGTGTTCCAACTAAAAATACACTAGGTATTTTAACGTCTTTAAACCTTACTCTAAATTATGTATCGCTCCTTTAAATATAATCATTAGTGGTGGGTAATGATTTATTTTCAGGTCTTTTAATAAAATGTTCTGTTTCATAGGAAACCCTAATTGAGTGGAGAAGCATTTAATAAAGGCGGCTTTCTTTGCTCCCACACGCCTCAGGAAGCCTGGCTTGAACCAGCCCTCCGTGACCACTGCGGGGCTCACGGGAAAATAAGCCGCCTTGGCGGGGAGGGGGGCTGTCCTCGAAGGCTGCTGATGGAGAGCGGGGGTCTTGGGAATGATGGAGGCCCAGGCAGGGAGGCTGTGCCCTTCTGGGGTGGGGTCCCAGTCACCCCCCGGGAGGGAATGATGACAGCTCGGTGTCTCAGGCCTCCTGTGGGTCAGGCACCTGCCAGGTCCCTAGATGCACTGGGTCTTTACGTGCTCGGCAGCTCACCTCCTCAACAGCGGGTGTCATTGTCCCCCGCTCGCTGCCCAGAACCAGAGCCTCGTACCCCGCTGATGTCTTTGGCTGGTGGGTGGCAAAGTAGGGACTCAAAGCCCAGTCTCCCTGCCATTTTCCGTGTGGCCTTGTGGGTTAGAGGGACATCCGTCATCTCCTAGGAGGCAGCAGGAGACGGATTGCTGTTCTCAGCCTGAGGACAGGAGTGTGAGGGGCCTTGCCCAGGGGACTGAGGATGTCCCTGGGATGCATAGTTTCATCGGGTCCCCTCCCAAGGATATGTTGAACTCCCAATCCCCGTGGCTTTATTTGGAAATTGGGTTTTTGCGGATGTAATCAAGGTCGGGTGAAGATTGTACTGGAAGAGGTCCCTAATCCAAACTGACTGGTGTCCTTACAGGAGGAGGGGAGGGACGCAGACACACAGACGGACGACCTCGTGAAGACACAGGCAGACGTCGGCCTGAGGAGGGCACCGCCCAGGAACGCCAGGGCCCACCAGGCGCTGGAGGAGGCAGGAAGGATCCTCTCCAGGAGCGCAGCCCTGCCCAAACCTTGGTTTTGGATTTCTGCTTCCTGAACAGTGAGACGATGCATCTCCGGGCCTTGAAGACCGCCCAGTCTGTGGCACTTTGTTAAGGCAGCCCCAGGAAGCCGGCACACTTGGTAAGAACGTGCAGCCGAGGACAGAAGCAGGGAGAGGGACCAAGGGATGCGCAGGGTGGAGGCGAGCCCCACTGCCCTCCGCGGGGGGCACAGGCGCATGTGTCAGGAAGACACAGCATGAGTCAGGGCAGGGCCCTGAGGAGAGGCTCCGCCCACGAGGAGGAGGTAGGGCCCCTCCCCCCCTTCCCCGCCTCCTGCTCCCCCTGTTGCCACCACAGAGCTGTCGTCCCTGAGCTGGGAGCCGGGAGCACCTGATGCTCTGAGGCAGGAGGCTGTGGCACCAAGAAAAACTCAGATGTTCAACCAGCAGACGTCCATGGTTCAGGACAAGGAAAGATGCGTTCAAGGCCAGTTTGTACCCCAAGCAAACGTGCCAAGGGACGCAGGGCCCTGAGCAGGGAGACAGAGGTCCCCTCCCCGGCGAAGCGGGGCTAAGATGGCCTTTCTGCAGCTTTGGGCTCAGAGTGGCCCGCATCACGGGGAGACGGGAGGAAAGTGGCTCAGGGTCCCCCGGAGATCACTTTCTCCAGTTCCGCAGGCCTGAGGGGTGCGGTGAGAGCGGTGGGGTTACCCGTGAGCACCTCAATCATAAGCCGTGGACAAGGCGGGGAATGTCGTCCTCATTTTGTAGAGGAGCAAAATGAGAGGCTAAGTGACGCGCCCAAGTCCCAGTGCTGGGAGGAGGTGGCTCGGAGCCCTTCGGCTCCAGGCCTGGCCCTTCTCACTGCCCCCTGCCATGGGCACTAGCGTGAGCTGTGGCTGTACCCCGGCCCTTTGCCGCGGCATTTATGCCCCGGGCCTGCACCCCCCAGGGAGGTCCCCGCTGCCAATCTTACCGCAGAGGCGAGAAGGCTGGGGGCTCATGAGGTGACCAGCTGGTGAGAAGCCCAGTGAGAGGCGATCCCAGGCCTGCCTGGCGAAATGCATCAAAGGGGGACCTCTCAGTGGGGGCGCCTGGGGGGCTCAGTCGGTTAAGCGTCCGACTTCAGCTCAGGTCATGATCTCACATCTTGTGGGTTCAAGCCCCGCATCGGGCTCTGTGCTGACAGCTCAGAGCCTGGAGCCTGTTTCTGATTCTGTGTCTCCCTGTCTCTCTCTGCCCCTCCCCTGCTCACGCTCTGTCCCTCTTTTTTTCTCTCAAAAATAAATAAAATATTAAAAAAAAAAAAAGAGTAGGTGAAGGGTCAGAGGAAGGGGGGCGGCGGGGCCTGAGGGGCTGCTCTCGGCTTTGCAAACACCCGGGCCTGTGTCCTCCTGGGCCGCCCATGCCTGCGGCAGCTTCTGAAATGGGTGGGGACAGCCAGCCGGAGGGGGAGGCCGGCCACAATGGGGGCCCCCCGCGTCTCCTTCCTCCCCTCTTTCTTTCTTTCCTTTTTTCCTCCTCTCTTCCCCTCATCCCTTCCTTCTACAAACGCTTTCTGTCTGTTTCCTGTGCCAAGGGCCCTGGACATGATGTCTGCCCTCGGATCCTCCCAGGTGCCGTCAGACAGACAGATGGTGTGGTAACCATCGGAGGTTCGGGGCTGGGGCTCTGACCCAGCCCAGGTGAGGAGTGGGCTCATCGGTGCCGGCCGCACAAGGCATGTGGGTAAGTTGCCCTCGGCTCTGACTGACCCCCTAAAGAGAGAAGAACCCTTGTGACCACCAGACAATGTCTAAAATCCAGATGAAGGTAGAAATTAAAGAGTGACTTTCCTCAGCTTTGAACTTTCAAAGTGGACACACCGAGTAGAGAGGCCTGCACCGTGCCAGGAGCTGTGGCCGCTGCTCACCCAAACGGGGCCCATTCGGCACTCACAAATCTGGGCGTAGGTGTTATCCCCTCCCCCCGGCGATGAGTGAGGACTCTGGGCTCAGAGAGGTCAAGCCACCTGGCCAGGCCCAACAGTATTAAGTGATGGAGTCCAGATTCGGGCCCAGGCCTATCCGATTCCAAAGTTTGGCACCCCCTCCTTGTGTCTCCCCCCACTGGGGCCTTGGGCAGAGAGGAGGTGCCCACAGCCTTCTCACGGTGACCCCCTTGATCGAAGGAGTGGGAGCAAGGAGGGGCTTGGAAACTTCTATCTCCGCCTCCTGCGATGCCCTGGGGCCTGTCCAGGGTCATCTCATTGAGTTCTGTTCTCTTCCTCTGTCAGTGCTCCATTACGAGTGTTTTATAAAAGATACTTATTTATTTTTGAGATTTGGTGGGGAGAAAGAGAGAAGGGGGGAGGGGAAGAGAGAGAGGGAGAAAGGGAGAATCCCAAGCAGGCTCCACGCTGTCAGCACAGAGCCTGACACGGGGCTTGACCTCATGAACCATGAGATCATGACCTGAGCCGAAATCAAGAGTTGGACGCTTAACTGACTTAGCCTCTGGCCTGTCAGCAGCCTCCCGGGGTGGCCATCACTGACCCCTCTGCTGGCGGGGAGATGGTGTGTGTCTTGTCTGCCCAGTGCAGCTCTCTTTCTCTTACCCCTATGCCTATGCAACGCAACTCAAGCCCTTTCACCATGAACTTTTATTTTTTTAACTTTTTTGTTGAAGTGAAAAACTGAAAAGTGCACACGTCACAATAGACACTATTCTGGCTTCTAATGAAGTAGCTTAGTTTTGCCTGTTTTTAAACTTTAAATGGAATCACAGTGTATGTTCTTTCATGCATGCCCCTCTTCGGTCTGGATTCTTTCACCATTATTTTTGTGGGATTCAACCGTACCGCTGCGTATGGTTGCGAATCCCTCCTTCTTGTTGCTTTGGGACGGCCCCTTGCACAACTGCTACTATGTGTCCATTCTACTATTCTATTTAAAAAATTTTTTTAAATTTATTTTTGAGGTGGGGGGAGAGAGAGAGAGAGAGAGAGGGGGAGACACAGGATCCGAAACAGGCTCCAGGCTCTGAGCTGTCAGCACAGAGCCCAACACAGGGCTCGAACTCACGAACCGTGAGAGCATGACCTGAGCCAAAATCAGACGCTTAACCAACTGAGCCACCCAGACGCCCCTCTACTGTTCTATTTTTGATGGGCCTTTGGCTCATTTTGCTTCTCGCCCGGGCCCTCCTTTTGTATTATTTGGTTACTATAAAGAGTGCTGCTAAGAACATTCCAGCACCTAGTTTTGGTACACACATGCACGCGCCTCTGTTAGGTGCAGACACAGATTTCAGGAGGCTCTCCACGTCTCCGCGGAGATGAAGTTTTTACCTGGAAGCCCTTGACAGTTGTGCGAGAATCGCAGAGCATGCTGGGGCGCGCCGCCAGACGACCCTTCCCCTCAGCTCCGAGAGGCTCTGGAGAAGCTTCAGCCATGGGACCCCGGGCCTGGGCCGCCTCTGGGCCGATGGGGCTGCCTGCCGTCAGGGCCCTGCTCGCTCACTACTGCCTAAGCCGGTGAGCTGACCCGCGGAGGTGACTGTGGATTAACACTGATGAAGTTGTCACAGTGACAACGGAGGCCACAAGGCAGCAGGCCCGGGATCCCAGAGGCCTGTGGCTCGGCACCTGCCCCGTGAAAGTGTGTGCGCACGTGTGTATGTGTTTATTAAGAGATCCGTTCTAGGGATTTGACCTGGGCCACTGCGGAGGCCGCTGAGCCGTCTTTGGAAGCTGTTATCTTTGTGGCCCTGCTGGAGCCTGAAGACCCCCAGGACAGGCAGGGAGGAAGGGAACTGAAGTCTCCCGGACAAATGCCAGTCCCGTTGCCCCTGACCTTGGGTGTGGGCGTCCCCCAGAAGCTGCACCCTCATCCAAGTGCTAAGCATAGACACTATTTCTTTCATTTCCTTTCTTTCCTTAATTCATTAAAAAAATTTTTTTTAATGTTTATTTTTGAGAGAGGCAGAGCGTGAGTGGGGGAGGGGCAGAAAGAGAGGAAGACGCAGAATCTGAAGCAGGCTCCAGGCTCTGAGCTGTCAGCACAGAGCCCGACGCAGGGCTGGAACTCACAAACCACAAGACCACGACCTGAGGCGAAGCTGGACACTGAAACGACCGAGCCACCCAGGCGCCCCTTTAATTGGTTCTTAAATTTCCTTTCTGGATTGGTCATTGTTAGAATATAGAAACACACCTGTTTTTATGTGTTGATTTTGTGTCCTGCTAATTGCCAAATTCATTTATTAATTCTAATAGTTTTTTTGTGTGTGTTTTGTCTTTAGGGTTTTCTTTTTTTATATTGATTATTTTTTTAGAGAGAGAGGAAAAGAGCATGAGTGGGGGAGGTTCAGAGCGAGAGGGAGACAGAGGATCCGAAGCAGGCTCTGTGCTGACAGCACAGAGCCAATGTGGGGCTTGAACCCATGAACTGTGAGATCACGACCTGAGCCGAAGTCGGGCACTTAGCTGACTGAGCCACCCAGGCGTCCCATAGGGTTTTCTACATATAAGATCATATCATCTGCAAACAGAAATAATTTCACTTCTTCCTTTCCAATTTGGATGCCTTTTGTTTCTTTCTCTTGCCTAATTTCGCTGGATAGAAGTTCCCGCACTGTGTCACACAAATGAGCTGGAAGCGGGCGTCCTTGCCCTGTTCCTGGGACTGGAGAGAAAGCTTTCCGTCCTCCACCATTGATGTGGTACTTGTGGCTTTTATTATGCTGAAGTACTTTCCTTCTATTCCTCGTCCACTGAGTATTTTTACCATGAAAGAGTGTGGGATTTTATCAAATGCTTTTTCCGCATCAACTGAGAGGTCATGTGGTTCCCCCTTCATTCTGCTTTCGCAGTGTATCATACTAGCCAGTTTTTGTATGTTAAGCCAACCTTGCATTCCAGGAAGAAATCCCATTTGGCCTTGCTTCGTTTAGTTTGCTAGTATTTTGTCGAGGCTTTTTCGCATCAGTGGTCACGAGGAATATGTTTTCTTGCAATGTCTTTGACTTTGGCATCAGGGCAATGCTAGCCTCACAGAGTGGCTTCCCTCCTCTTCAATTTTTTGGGAAGGGTTGGCACTCATTATTCTTTAAATATTTGCTAGGATTTATCAAGGAAGGCATTAGATGCAGGGATTTTTTTTTTTGTCAGAAGATTCTGATTACTGATTCCATCTCCTTACTAGTTATGAGATCTACTCACATTTTCTTTCTTCGTGATTCTGTGTTGGTAGGTTCTGCATTTCAAGGAATCACATCTAGGTTGTTTCCTTTACCATTGCTCATACCCTCTCTTATTTCTTAAAAAAAATTTTTTTATTGGAGCACCTGGGTGGCTCAGTCAGTTGAATGTCTGACTTCAGCTCAGGTCATGATCTCACAGTTTGTGAGTTCAAGCCCCGCGTCAGGCTCTGTGCTGATAGCTCAGAGCCTGGAGCCTGCCTTGGATTCTGTGTTTGTCTCTCTCTGTCTCAAAAATAAATAAAAACATTTTAAAAAATTAAAAAAAATTTTAGTTTTAAAGTTATTTGCTTAATTATTTTGAGAGAGAGAGAAATTGTGAGTCGAGGAGGGGCAGAGAGAGAGGGTAAGAGAAAGAATCCCAAGTAGGCTCCTCGATGCCAGCACAGAGCCCAACATGGAGCTTGAATCCACCAACAGTGAGATCATGACCTGAGCTGAAGTCTGATGCTCAACTGACTGAGCCACCCAGGCGCCCCGGGATTTTCTTTTCTTTTTTTTTTTTTTTAATGTTTATTTATTTCTGAGACAGAAAGACAGACAGAGGGGGAAGGGCAGAGTGAGAGGGAGACACAGAATCCCGAAGCAGGCTCCAGGCTCTGAGTTGTCAGCATAGAGCCCGACACAGGCCTCAAACTCACAAAATGTGGGATCATGACCTGCGCCAAAGTTGGATGCTTAACCAACTGTGCCACCCAGGTGCCCGAGATTTTCTTATTTATTTAAGGTCAGCATTTACAGCAATAGATACCCCCTAGAGTACTACTTTTGTTGCTTCCCACAAGTTTTGGCGTGTTGCATTTTCGTGTTCTCTTGTCTCTAAGCATTTTCTGATTTCCCTTATTATTTATTCTTTGACTCATTGGTAGTTTAAGACTGTGTTGGTTAATCTCCACAGATTTGTGAATTTTCCGGTTTTCCTGCCGTTCTTGATTTCTAACTTCATCCTGTTGTGGCTGGAGGAGACACTTTGTACGGTACTTATCTTTCTAAGTCTGTTGGGACCTCACCTGCAGTCTGGCATACTCTGGAGAATGTCCCGTGGGTCCTTGAGAAGGACAGCAGTTCTGTTGGGCACAGCGCTCTGTGATCTACTGGGTTTATTGTGCTGCCGTTCAAGTTCCCTAGCTATTTACTTTCTGTCTGATTCTTCTATCTTTTAGGAGAGTGGGATACTGAAGTCTCCAACTATTAGTATAGAATTAATATGTTTTTGGGAGACACAATTCAACCCATAACGCCCCCGACAATGCCCATGTCAAAATCCTTAAAACCTGTGAAGATGTTATCTGACTTGATGTGAGGGATTTTGCAGGTGTGATTAAATTAAGGGTCCTGAGCGTGGAAGGCTAGCCAGGATTTACCAGGTGGGTCCAAAGTAATCACAATGATCTGTAGAAATAAGAGAGGAGCGGGGGGCTCAGAGTCTGAGGACAGAATCAGAGTTCAGAGTGACACAGGGCACGAACCAGGAGCCAGGGCAAACAGGGCAAGGAAATGGATTCTCCCCTAGAGCCTCTAGAAGGAACGCAGCCCTGCTGACCCACTGCAGAAGGCTGCTCCACAAAAATAGTTATGGTGTTTTAAGCCGCTAGGTGTATGGTGATTTGTCACAGAAGCCTGCTGAAATGGATGTGGTGCCCATGGCACCCAGGGCCTCTCGGGTGAACTGACTGTAGGAAGCCATACATTCTTGAACCCCAAGTTCACATTGTGAGGGGCTCTCCATATGACCTTGGGCAAGCTCCTCGCTCTCCTCTGCCCCTCAGTCATCTGTCTGTAAGTGAGAGAGTTGAACCACACCCATCGTTTCCAGATTCTGTAACTCCCAGACCATAACAGCCTCTTTCCGGGTCAGATGGGACCCACAGAGAGTCACCCATTTCCCATTATAAGAAGGGGAGGGGCATTCACAAAGACCAGCGACTGCCCTCCACTCTGCCACCATTTCGTAGAAGAATGGACGTGGTTACACATCTCAGCACAAAGGTCAGAACTTCACAGTGGACGCACTTGGCTTCAGGAAAGACCTCAACCCATAAACACTGTCCTTCCTTTGTCGCAGGCCACCGGAAACTCCTTTCCCGTGGGGTTGGAGCAGGACCTTTGGTCAAGCGTTCCAATGACATCGTCCGGGCAGAACCAGCTCCTGAGTGGCTTTTTCCTGGCTCCAGGAGAGATAGACGACAGCCCCTTCCAGCCCCGTGCCCTCCATCAGATTCCATCGCTCCCTCCCAACTGTGAGATCCGGTCAAGGTCACCAGTCTTAATCAACGGAAGCCTGTTAAGACCCATTCACCTGAGTGTGGAGGAGGAAGGGGAGCTAAAGACACAGATCCTGTAAGCTTGGAATGTGCTCCCATGACCTCTGCTAGCCTGAGAGTCTAGAAGCATTCCTGGAATCTTCCAGAATGCAGTTGTTTTGTCTCCTGAAGTTCTTTCCTTAACCTCACTTTAACTTGCCCCCATGATCTCAGCGGCACGTACCCGGTGGTGTTACTGGCTGTGCTCAGCCCCCATTCTGCTCCTCAGCGGAGCTCTTTCTGTGTCTGCACTGAATGAGTCGTGGCTGAGGTTTAGCCCCTCATCCTCCGCGGTCAGAAAAGCTTTTCCTTTCTGTTTCCCTGTTGTTTTGAATGGGGTCTCGGCTTCAGGGCAGAGGCTTTGCGGCTTTTTTGTTTAGTAGCCAGGAAGTTTTCCTTTTTAGCTGTGTTATGTGCCCATAGGGAGAGGGCACACCAGTGCCCTCCAGGTGAGGAGACGGGGTGGCGAGACCCCACTGCGAAATGGGAGGAATTCGAGGAGCTGGCCGTTCAGATGTGGTGACTTGGTGGGAGTGTTTGTATGACTGAGATCAGAAACATGACACACTGGGTGTCCGGTCCCATTTACAGCCACGGGGCCCCTGGAACCCTGGGATTGCGTGTCCGGTCCCATTTATAGCCACGGGGCCCGGGAACCCTGGGACCTTCTTGCTTTAGCTCAGCGGGTTTCAGCTCTGACCCACCTCGGAGGCGCCCGGGCCTCACCACAAATCATCTAAATCAAAATCTCCGGGGACCGGGGTCTGCTCGTCGGCGTTTTTAGTTCCCCAGTGACTTCAGTGCACAAAGTTGAAAACCAAGATGGGACCGTGTCTTCAGAGACGCTCGCCCACAGCAGACGGGTTGGACTGGGCACCTCTGACCCGGTGCAGGGCTGGGTCTGTCTGGCGAGGAAGGAAGGGGCTCTTCCTTCATGGAAGAAAGAGGGTGTGTGCCGCAGACCAGCTCGCTGATTCCAAGGCTGGGTATTTACCCACGACCTCACCGGAGCTTTATCTCCCGGTCAATAGAAAGTTCCATGGAAACTCGGCCATGGGGACAAGGGGGAGGGCCGAGCATACCCTGCCAGTTACAAACACACCTGTCTTGTTAACGTACCTGGTGAACTTCAGCGAGCCCTGCCCCTCCCTGGACCTCTGCTCTTGGGTGTGACTCGGGGCTCGGGGGGGACAGGAAGGCCCTCCGCGTTGCCCCTGCAGACCGCTTGGGCTGGAATCCCTTGGGGTTTTTCCTTTTCAACAGGTGCCCTCGGAGAGGGGAGCAGAGCCCTCAGGATCCTGGATAGTGGGCAGCAGCCCGGCCTGGCTTCCCAGACCCCGTGCTGCCTCTGAGGTGTGGGCTCCAGGGTCCCAGTGTTCAGGCTCCACCCGAGAGCCCAAGGCTGTGACTGCGGGCACCGAGGGGGAGGAAGGGTGGCGGCTCTGGAGACCTGGACAGCCGCGGGGAATTACCCAGGGTCCCACCCTCTAGGGTGTTTTCACCCTTCTCGTTAGCAGAGCCTCTAAGGTTTAAGTGGGGCCAGCTCCGTGTTCCCCTTTGAAAAGACGTATTTGAGGTGGGGACCTTGCTGGGGCAGTGGGGGCCTAACCACTCCCACACAATCGTCCCCCCAGTTTGCCCCCGGAAAAGGGCTGCACTCACGCGAATGCCAGGGCCAGCCCTCCTTCCTGTTTTCTCCCTCTGGGATTATTCAAAGATGTGAGACCCCCAGTTATCGCTGGAGTCGGCCCGGGCACCTGCCAGGGGGCCGGCTGGGTGCTTATGTGATGCCCCGGCCGGGCACCATGCCTCCCAGCCCTCCTCTAAGCAGCACCGACTCCCCAGACCTCGCCCTCTGAGGTCTCTCGGCCCCCATGCTTCTGCACTTTTCCGTGGTTCCAGTCCATTTGGCACTATTCTCCCAGGATTTGGGGTTTCCCTATGGGACTGTTAGCCTCACAGGAAGAAAAGCCGCTTGGCTTCCTACCAGGCACCGATTCAGGCAGCGTGGAGAGAGGGTGAGTGAGGGGATACGGGCTCAGACACACCTGGGTCCAAATCTGATTCAGCCCCTCAGCCATGGGCGCCCCTTGTCTTCATCTTAGAGCAGATGACGCCCCACTGTTCCCCAGAACCCCTTTCCGGGTTGGCTTACCGGCCTCTTTGGCACTCAGTGTCTCCACGTGAAAGAGTGGCGTGATGGGCGGAATGTCTGTGTCAAGGATCCTGAGAAGTAGGCGTGCTCTTCTCCCAGCCCCATTGTCCTCTGTCGGCCGGATGCAGAGGACCCCGAGGCTCCCCTGGCTGGTGGAGCCCCAAGGCGAAAGGAGTTGGGGTCCCTGAACGTCCAGCTCAAGTGGGTGTCGGTGAGAGATAAACCTTTGTTGTTACTGACCCAGTAAGCCTTTCGGGCTCTGTGTGACAGCAGCTAGAGCTACGGACGCACAGGGGTTAAATAAAGCGTGCACGAGCGCCTAGTGTGGTGCTGGGCCACAGAGAGTGAGGCTGCGTGCTCAGTGTTCGCTGGTCTCTCTCCTAATTAGTATTAACTTCTCCCGAGGGCATGGATAGTCTTGGCCTCGGACCTTTCCTAGGACTCTGGATGGAGGACTTAGCTTCTTTTATATTATTAATCAGTATGAATCATAATATACCTGATTATAATTATGTTATGATACTCTAAGCCTAGACTTAGTTAGGAACCCAGTTTTTTAAAATGTTTATTTATTTTTGAGAGAGAGACAGAGCGTGAGCAGGGGAGGGGCAGAGAGGGAGACACAGAATCCAAAGCAGGCTCCAGGCTCCGAGCTGTCAGCACAGAGCCCGACGCGGGGCTTGAACTCACGAACTTCGAGATCATGACCTGAGCTGAAGTCAGATGCTTAACCAATTGAGCCACCCAGGTGCCCCAGGGACCCAGTTTTTAACGTGTCACTATCAGCTACTCTGTGTTCACAAAGCTGCCGCAGTCAGAGAGCGTTGGGTTGCCAGGTGACAGAAAGCCATTTCCAACCGGCTTAAACAAAATAAGTCTCTGGTTGAGAAGTAAATACACCGATAGGAATTTATCTGCACACAGGTGTCATGCAGGTAAGGCTGTATCCAGGCACCCAGATGCTGCTTCAGAGTTCTCTCCCCGCCTCTCAGCTCACCCTCCCTCCACTGCAGGTTCTTGTGCAGAAGCGTTCTCACGTGAGGTGGGCAAGTGCGATGGCCACACACCCTGCACTCAGCACCCAGTTCGAAAAACTCCTCTCTTCCAAACATTGCCTTTTGGGGGGTGATGGACATTTAAGTTTTACATATCACACATTTGGCTGCAGGGAACAAGGCTCTGTCACTGCTGTCACGAAGCCGTCTTACCCCAGACTCCAAGCCCCGTTCTAAAAACCCAGACCAGAAACACCCCCTTATTTCTGCCCCTTGGGCCCAGCTGGCCAGAAAACCAGGTCACAAGGGAACCAGCAGAAGGTACTGGGAAAGTTGTAGCCTGGAGACAGGGCGCTTGCGGAGGTCAGGGGAACTGCAGTTCTGTGCCGCGCGGTTCTGGAAGGGCACAGCTGGGCGGGCGCAGGGAAGCTGGTTTCCGCTCAGCCCGAGGACACACTCTTGGCAAGCCAGGCGCCCCTGGAAGGCCCCGTCCGCAGCTGTGAGCTTGGAGGGACCCTGCACTAAGTGTCAGGACCCCAGGCAGGAACCCGCATCGTGGCTCTGCGGTGGACCTCCGGAGCCCAGGCTTTTCTTCTGTCCAGAGGGACTGATGATAATGCCTTCTCTGCACGGAGATCGAAGGGCTTTGCAAACAGCAGCACAGGAAGCAAATACGACCGTGCTCAGCCCAGGAAGCCGCAAGGGCAATGGGAGCTCAGGGTGGGGAGTGG
>PJEM01008481.1:49543-82277 GCA_004023845.1 Helogale parvula | reverse complement strand
CAGGGGCGTACAAACAGTGTAGAACACAGAAAGGAACTTGTCCACAGAAAGTCTGCTAAAAGGCCATATATAGAAATAAATGCAAGGCCCAAAGAAAAGAATCACCACTGTGATGTGAGCAGTTAATGTAGAAAGTGCCTTGGATGACCCACTGGAGGACCGGCGATGAACAGTGATCAAAATGATGGTATAGGAAATAATTAAAGCCAGAAAACAGCCCAATGATATCAGGCCACTGTTAGTTAGGGTCATAATTTCCATTTCATAAGTATCCATACAAGCAAGCTCTATCACTAGGGGAAGATCACAAAAGAAGCTGTCTACCTCATTGGGGCCACAGAATGGCAAACCCACTGTAAAAGCCAAGTGGCTCACAGAATGGAGAATACCCACAGCCCAGGAAATAAACACGAAAATGATGCAGAGTCTCCGATTCATAATTGTGCTATAATGTAAGGGCTTGCAGATGGCTATAAATCGGTCATATGCCATAGCTACAAGCAGCATCATCTCACTCCCGACAAAACTGTGAAGAAGGAATATCTGGGCCATGCATCCCTCAAAGGAGATAGTCTTGTGCTCAACAAAGAAGTCCACAAGCATCTTGGGGGTGGCAAAGTTAGACTGGCAAATATCAATAAAAGAAAGGTTACTGAGTAGGAAGTACATAGGAGAGTTCAAATGTGAGTCAGAGGAAATTATAACAATAATCATGATGTTGCCCAGCACTGATGTCACGTACACTAAAGAGAAGATGGCAAAGAAGAAAAGCTGAAGTTCCCAAGAACTTGACAGTCCCAGAAGCACAAACTCAGATACTACTGATTCATTTGTGTGAGCCATATGGCCACTCTCCTGTTACCTAAGTAAAAGAAAATCAGAAAAATATAAGAGTTGTTGCACTGTATCTAGTATATAGACAAAAAAATATATAAGATTTCAATTAAAAGTCTATTTTGTTTAATTAAACTCTAAATAATCAATTGACTAATATTTAACACCTGTGATGGCTGTGAAACATAGAAATATAAAAACAAAGGTACAATATGGACCTGTCATGATTTGATAGATAATATACACATATTAAAAAAATTTTTTTTAAATTAAGTCTAAAAGAAATGCAAGTGATACATGAATACCACAAATATTAGGGTAAGATGAAAGAGATTATGCCAAAATAATGAGATAAGGTGTCATGGAATAGGTTTAATTTAAGCTAAAACTTCTTAAAAATTTGGAATTTTCCAGCCAAAACTGAAGGAATGATCTGTTTCATTCAAAAGGAAAAACAGAGAGAAAGATTTAAAGGTAAAAGTATGAAAGACATATTCATGAAGCCATGTGTTGAATGGCCTGGCTGGAGGAGGGTATGCTAAGGAACAATAAAAATGAAGATGAGAATGGTACATCAGAAGCAAAGCATGGATGCAGTTAGCCCTGACAGGAAGGTTAAGTGGACCAGATTAATATTCTTGAAATTGAGAATCATAAACATCAAAACATGGTTTGACAGTGTTTTCAGAAGCTTAATGGAAGCAGTTTGCCCTATTCTGGAAAGAAGTGACAGTGTTGATATTCTGAAAGTTTCTGTAAAGATCAAGAATGTTTCTTTCATCCTTTTAACAGTAGTTATCAGAGTTCACCTTCAGTCACATAAAGATAGATATTGAGTGAAAGACCAGTGTGTTGTCAATGTATTCTGACTCTGCCGTTTGTCTTTTCCTAAACCATCTTACATACTTGGATTTAGCAACATCTGTGACACATTTCAGAAACCACCCTTTTGGAAATATTCCATATAACTTTACATGGTGCACTTTGAATGCATGATAGACTTTCAAAAGAGTAAAGTTTAGTGTGTAAGTTGCCCCTTGAATGTTTTGTTTTGTTTTGGTGTTTGGTCATTGGATACCATATAGCCAGAAGAAAATCGTACATAACCTCCAGTGGTTCAGGAATCATTTTTGGCTTTAGTTCTATGTTCCCAACAACACAAAGTAGATATTTATTTGTCATTATACTGATTGAAGCTTGGTACTCTGTATTTTCTCATTGAGCTTAAATATATGTAATATATAATTATTATAATATTATTATAATATATAGTTATATAATATATAGAATCTGATATGATATCATATATCATAATAAACATTTAAGATTTTAAAAGCAAAATTATACAGGTAAACATTTCAATTTAAATGTTTAAACTGTTACAAACTTTCATTATGGTTATTGAAGCACTAAACCCTACTCTCGCATGGGTTTTCATCTTTGCAGTTGAATTACAGTATCTATTTTTAAGAAGAATGTCAGAACTTAAGTTACTCAAGAATGTAAACAGATCAGTAAGGCATGAACTGACCTCCCTATGAATTTTTATTATGGGATTTTTTCTCCATATGGAAAGATTGAACCAGTGCTGTCATGTCTGATCACATATTTACAGTGTAAAGGGGAGAGAAGGAAGAAAATAAACATTGGAAAGGAAAAAGATTCCTAAGACCTAAAATCCCAAAGAACTACAGTTAGTAATTTTAAAAGAGATAAGGTTAAAATTTTTAATTGAAGAAGATCCTATGAAGGACTTCTTACAATGTTCAATGCATTGTGTAACACCTTCCAAATATTATGGTAATTTACTAAGATAACATTAAAACGTGAAAGGAAGGAGGAGGAGGAAGAGAAGGGGAAAATTTAATGGTTAAAACATGTTAGATAAATTAGTAGTATTAATACAAATTTTAAGGATCATTTTATCTTTTAAAAATATCTGAAAATGAAATTTTCTGCACATTCTATCTTTCTAATATCTAATGAATGGTAAGTTTTGTCATTTTTCAAAATACAAGAAACAGCTTAGAAAATCCTTTCCACTCTAATTTCCTAGGATTCCTTAATCCAAGTAGAGTAGACCAGGTTCAATGTTGTATCTCATTTTCTTTTTCTAAGATTCTCATTAGAAAAGATAAATAATAGGGCGCTAGGGTGGCTCAGTCAGTTAAGCATCAGACCCTTGATTTTAGCTCAGGTCATGATCTCCCAGCTTGTTAGGTTTGAGCCCCACATCAGGCTCTGTGCTGACAGTGTGGAGCCTGCTTAAGATTCTCCCTCTCCCTTTATGTCTGCCCCTCCCATGCTTGTGCTCTGTCTCTCTCTCAAAAAATAAATAAATAAATAAATAAATAAATAATATTTTAAAAAAGAAAATATAATTAATAAATGCCACTTACTAGTTGTTGACTCGCCTTAGAAGGTAGAGCTAGACTATTTCCAAGGCTATTTTCATCTCTAAAATTCTAAGTGCAGAAGTACAATATGGATATGTAATGTTTATACAAGTCACTCAGAATTCCTTGCACTATGCACGGAACACCCTGAAGCGTCTCCATTAATGAGTCATTCACTTTTTCATTGCTAGTATACTTCAGAGATACAAATGTTTTCAGATCACAAAATTCACCACTAGAGAATTTCCTCATTCCTGATGTAAGGCGACGTTTGATATATAGAAAATTATGTTACATCAGTATCTATTTAAAAGTATCTCATTAGAACTATAAAACTGTTACACATGCATAATTTTTCTTTTCATTACTTTGTCTTCTAATAGTTGATTAGCTATAAGCCTAGCAACAAAAAGCAATAAGGATTAACCCTCATTGGCCTACTTTGTGTATCTGTCCCTTCTTCGTTCTAGGCATATTCTGATGGTCCATGAATATTTGCTTAACAAGTGGCTAAATATTCTCTGAATAGAAAGCATGAAAGGAGCAGAGAAGGGATAGATAATGGTTATGACATACTTCCTTCTTTCCTCAGATACTGACCCTATTATATCAGAGCTGCCTTAAGCCAATGCAGAGGGAAATCACCAAAGAAGTGGAGTGCAGGAATTTGCCTCTTCTAGGTAGAGTTTCCAATTTGAAACAATAGCCTTTCATTTGCTCTGTCCTAGTTGTTGGTTTTGCATCTAGAAGACAATTAACAAATTACCTAGTCCAAACATAATGATCAAATGCATGTAAAGTATTTACACTTTTAATGATTTCTCCCAGTCCTTCAGTTCTTCCTTATTTTCTCCAAATTTTTTGTCCCACAGTTAGTTTCTTAGCTTCCTACTTTCTTCTGAGTCTTCATACAGAACAAATATTTGTAATATATTCTTCACTTGATTTTTAACTTGGTATCTGCACTAAGCTGTGCAGAAGCAGCTCCTTTAGGTTGTGCCTGAGGTAGTGAGACCCTCCTCTGCTCCTCGACCAGACAATTACAGTCTCCTAAGGAAGGCAATATAAAGCCTCCATCCTCATTCTAGGAAACTCATTTCATTAAAGAAGTGAGAAATCACTCATGAGAAATCTGATGTCACCATGCAGTGGGAGTAATTATGTTCTACAAAATTATCTTTCTAGGAAGAGGAAAGAAACAAGTTTTGTTATTATTAGATTTTTACTGACAACACATGCAAATAATTTTTCAACCACTAAATTTCTGTTAAAATAATCAAACAATCTTGGGGAGCCTGGGTGGCTCAGTCAGTCAAACATCCCACTCTTGATTTCAGTTCAGGTCATGATCCCAGCATCATGGGATCAAGCCCCACATCAGACTTGTGCTGAGCATGGAGCCTGATAAAGCTTCTTTCCCCCCTACCCCCAGAATAAAATAAATCTTAAAAAAATAATCAAACAATCTTAAGAATGATCATCTACCCTCAGGGTGATTTCCTCCAACCAGAAGGAGCTCACTACTTCCCAAGACAGCTCCATGTTGTTAGAGTGCACAACTGGTTCTACAATTACTAGTTCAATAACACAAATATATTCTCACGTCAACATGATGGTTTTTCAGATATTTGAAGGTGCTCTCCTTTTTTCCATGATACATCTTTTATTTCTCCTTAAATATGCAGTAGTCTTTTCAAATATATTTTACATACTAAGTTTTCTAGATTTGCAAAGGTTGTGAAGGAGATGTGAGTTTCAAGTGGTCATGTTTAAAGAGGAAAATTGAAAATAAGTTTCCCTATCACTTAACATATATGTGTATGTGTGTGTGCATATCCTAGTAAAATGTTCATATATCTAGTGATGTATGAACAGTGATATTGCAGCACTGATTGAAAGAGATGATACAAAAAAATAAAACTACATGTCTATGAATTTGAGAGTGAAGCAATATTTTTTGATGTAATGGAATATATTAAACTATTAAAATTATTTTTGTATGTTGGTTTTTTATATATGAATATGTGTGAATTATAAAATATGTCAAAAGAAAGCAATCAAGATTGATAAAAATTATTGGCACATTTTTATACACCAGAAAATAAATATGAACAAACTTATGAAAAAGAGGTTTCAAAATATCTTTGTAATACAAATAATAAACTGGAAAGAAAACAAAAGGAAAGGGATAAAGAAATGTATAAAAGGGACTTAACAGGAATCAATAACATAAATATTATTAAAACAATAAGCTTTGGCCAAATATATTAACCGGATACTTAGTAGTAAATTTAGGAAATATTTTAAAGTTTTACTTTCTCTACATTTACATCCTGAATATTTGGCAAAAATGTGATCTTCAGAATAATTAAAAAAATATTTTAGTAAACAAAACTTTAAGTAGACTCAATGCCCAATGTAGGGCTTGAACTCATGACCTTGATATTGAGAGTTGCATGTTCTACTGACTGAGCCAACCAAATGCCCTAATGAGAAAAATTTATAAAATTACAAATAAAATACAATGAAAAATAGTTTCCATTCACAGCAGAAACAAAAGATAAAATATAAAGTAGCCAGAAAAAGTTAATCATAAATATACAGGTCTTACATGATGAAAATTTTAAAATAGCAAAAATATGAAAGGAATAAGATATCAATAACTTCTTTCAGAAGATATTTATTTATAAAAAATGTTTATCCTTTTTTTATTATATCTGTTTAAGAACCTAACAAAAGCATACTCCCAGGATAATGTCCTGGAAGAGGGACCCCGGGCAGAGAAGGAAAACCCATATCTGGGGTAGGAGTCAATCCTAATAATGACAAGTCACTATGCCCTGCTTGGAGGAAGGGGTGTGATGTAATGGACTTGGCACTGAATGGGTGTGGCCTTGCTGAGGGATATCAGGTGTTCTGGATCAGTCCCTTCTGCTGATCAGTGTTCAGGAGCAGTAGCAGCACTTAGGAGACTAACCTTGATAAAAAGAATTCCATGGTTTTGGTCTCAGGCATTGACGTCAGATTCAGAAATCTGCACATTTGTGCTTACTCGCATAGATCTATCCTCATTTTCCTCTGCCACATTTTCCAGTTTTGATTTTTCAAAACCCCTAACAAATAAGCAAAACTATTTTTCACTGTCGAGGAATTCATATTTATTTTTACTTAGGACCAATTCTCCATCCTAAATTTGATAATTGAATGTAATGTCTTTGGCTCTTCCCAGTAACAGAATTTTCCCTCACCAGTTTCCATTAGAGTCGTCTGAATGGGCTAGAATGCCACAGTAGTCCATTGCATCAAGACAGAGTCAAACTACTTATAGAAACCCTTCTATGAGGCCGTAAAATTGACCTGAAGTGAAGGCATTGATGGAACAGAAATAGGTAATATAGAATTCTAGACTATTTCATGGTGCTGATTATTTATGCTCTTATACCTGTTTTAACCTGGTCCCAGATGTACTGGTTACAATACATGATGACTAGCTGCTGTGACAGCTAGAAATAGTGACTTGTTTTTTTGGGGTTTTTTTATTTATTTTTTTTCCTTTATAATATTTTATTGTCAAATTGTTTTCCATACAATAGTGATTTGTTAATACTTGCTCATGAAGGGAGCAGTGCTAATCACATAGTCACTTGAAAGCCCATGGCTCCTTGGTTAGGAACTCAGTCTCTGGTAAGGTCATGTAGCATGCTAGAATTTGCTTTTCAACCAGTGTGTAGTTCTCTGCCACATGATGCAGGGTTTCTTTTCTAGGATCTTACAAGTTAGCATTGTCATTCTTCTAAGTGACTTTACCAAAAGATTTACAAAATGATCTTTAATTTTATTAATATTTATTTTTGAGAGAGAGAGAGAGCACAAGCAGGGGAGGGGCAAAGAGATAGATAGAATGCCAAACATGCTCTAGGCCACAAATCATGAGGTCATGACCTGAGGTGAAATCAAATGCTTAAGTGACTGAGCAATGCAGACACCCCCCAAATGTTCTTATATATCATCCCTACCTCTGTTTCATTGATTTTCCTGGTTTATATGGCAAAGGTAGCAGGGAAGCTTGTAATAAACTGGAATTAGTACAAGAATTCATTATAAACTGGATATCCTGTGTGAGTCAAGCTAAAATTGTAGCAAAGTAGAGTTTATGGGACAGCTTTATGCTGTCTCCAAAACTCATTGAGCAGTGGTGTGTGTCTTTCTCAGTGTTAAGAAGTACAAAGCAAAATTACATGCCTTGTATGTCATGAGGGGATCATGTAGCATGTCCCAGAGTATTCGAACCCTTAAAACCTGAATGATTTGGCAGATCCCTAAAATGTTAAGGATATTTTATGTCACTTTCTGCTCACAGGTCTGATCACTATATGCTTTCACCATAGAGAACTATTATGATGATGTATAGATTACCAGGACCATTAAGTTCTCTAAGGATATATTGTGACAAAATAGGAGAGCCAATATAGAAATGGGTCAACTGTAAATGTTTCAGAAGGTTAGAGAGTAACTATTTTTTTCTATAATTGTGAAAATGCTATCACATTTCCACTTTTAAACAAGATAGAGTTGAGAAGATTTCTTCAACTTTTTATTGGCATTTCAGTTATTTTTGTGGTATTGGGTCCTGAGAAATTTTATATTGGAATTTCGAGATATTGAAAATACAGCATATTATATGGCAAGGATCTTCTCCAAAAAAAAGTATTTATGATGAAATATAATTCTTGTCAAAAAAGTAAAATACTTATGGTGAAATATTGGATTTTGACTCTGCTTTCAGATTTTTCTCTACCTTTTCATTCTTCTACAGACCATCCGAAGTGCCTTACACTTTAGTATGTTTTTCCTGTAGGTTTCCGTTACTCTGCATTTTTAATAATTGTACTGCTAATGCTTTTTTTTTTTTACCCTATGGCTAACTTCAACAAATTATTTCTAATTACAGTAAAGCCTTGAGTTTTGAAAAACTTGTTCTATGAGTGTTCTTCAAGATGAGTAAACATTTGCAATAAATTTTAATTTATAAGTGAATGATGTTTTGCAATACGAGTAGTATGTGATGCTGAATGTCACATGATCACAAGTGATCCAATGGTTCTCTCGCTCACTCTCTTTCTCTCTCTCACTGTAGGATTGTGGGTGATTGTCTCCCATGCTCAGATGTTCAGTCTCAGGCCACAGTGCTTGGCAGAAATCAGTGATTTTTCAGAACATTGAAAGGTGCCCACAATGGCACTAGTGTATTTTTTCATTTCAAAGCACCTATGGACAGTCTTTTGATTTTCCATATAGGAGTACGCTTAGGAATGCTTTACTTCATTCTAGGTCATACTGCCCTTCCTCTGCTGTCTTATTGCCAGTTACATTAAATACACTCTATGACAAGAATTTATTACTAGTGTACTGTAGTCAACATCTATGCAAGTGTATACAGTGGCCTCCATGCAGAAAAGATTCCATTGAGCCAATAGACAGCAGTGATTCTGCTAGTGGTAGTGAAAGTCATCCTACACAATAACCCTCTTCTCTCTTGTCTTCCTCACACCAACCATGAAGGTTTTCAAAGCTAAGTGCAGGTTAATTTGTTTTTCTGTTTTTTAAAATATAATTTGTTGTCAAGTTAGCTAACATACAGCATCTGCATTGTGCTCCTGGCTTCGAGAGTAGATTGCCATGATTCATCCCTTCTATACAACACCCAGTGCTCATCCCAACAAGTGCTGTCTTCAATGTCTATCATCCATTTTCCCTTCTCCCAAACCCCCAGTGTAAATCCTCAGTGTGTTTTCTGTATTTAAGAGTTTCTTGCGGTCTGCCTCCATCTCTGTTTGAAACTATTTATTCCGCATCCCTTCCCCCATGGTCTTCTGTTACATTTCTCAAATTCCACATAAGAGTGAAAACATATGATATTCGTCTTTGACTTATTTCATTTAGCATAATACCCTCCAGTTCCTTCCCCATTGTTACAAATAGCAAGATTTTATTCTTTCTCATTGCCAAGTCGTATTCCATTGTATATAGAAACCACATCTTCTTTATCCATTCATCAGTTGATGGACATTTGGCTCTTCCTGTAATTTGGCTGTTGTTGATAGTACTGCTATGAACATTGGGGTACATGTGCCCCTATGAGTCAGCACTCCTATATCCTTTGGATAAATTTCTAGTACTATTGCTGGGTCGTAGGGTAACTCTATTTTTAATTTTTTGGAACCTCCACAGTGTTTTCCAGAAAGGCTGCACAAGTTTGCATTCCCACCAACAGTGTAAGATCTCTACATCTTTGCCAACATCTGTTGTTTCTTTATTATTTTGTATTATAGTATTGTAATCATTTTTATGTGAATATTTTTGGGCTGTGGAATGAATCACCTAGTTTCTATTATTTCTTGTGGGGAAATTCGCTTTGATATACAAGTGCTTTGGGTTACAAGTTTGTTTCCAGAATGAATTATACTTGAAAACCAAGGTTTTACTGTATTTGGATTTTAATGTGACTAAAGCTTCACTTTTTATCCTAAGCTAGCATCTTGAGGTACACTTCCCACTGGCCACATTGTTTTCTCTCTCTAGGGTCTGCTCCTTTAAATCACATCACATCAGCTCCTTTAAGTGTTCTCTGAGCCATGTCTTAAGTTTCTGTTCCTTGTCTGAAGTGTTGCTCATTCACTTAGCTCATACACATAGCAGGGGTAATATACATTCTGAGAGTGGACGGAACAAGCAGGTCTGCTCTGGCTTTTGGTACCATCTCCTTACTTTTTAAAGTGTTAATGTTACAAAAAACCCTTTAGGAATACATTCATTACGATAGACACAGTCCCTATTCTCGTGGAGTTTAGTTCAGTCAGGGAGAAATTATTAATCAAATGAGGGTTTGGGGTTAGCACGGTGATGTGAGTAGAGAGCCAAAAGCCTTATTAACTGCGTTAATGAGGATTTTTTCCTTTGTCCTAGAGTAATAGATAAGAATAGAAAGATCTTAAGAGGTAACCTGATCAAAAGCAAGTCATCTGCTCAAGGTCACATAATAGTAATGTAGCCTGTACTCAAATCCCAGTCTTTTGACAAGCAGTAGAAAAGTTTTTACACTTCTAAAATGTACATTTCTTATTCCACAATTCTTAAAAAGTTGAATTCATTTCTCAAGTTTCTCAGTAGTATAGGAAAAGCCTACAGAGATCTATGAACCAGGCAGAAAAAAAAAATATTTTAAGTTGTCTTAACATTTTGAAATATGTGTATGAAAAAAGTTTATTATTAAGTTATATTAAGGCTTATTTTAAACAAAATATAACAGAGGATTCATGGGATTCTACTTAATGTCTCAATTTCAGCTGAAATATTATACTAGTTATAGCTTGAAAAGCTGATAGAAAGTAAATTAAAATGAATTGGTTTTAGTATTATGAATTTCTCTTTGTTTTATTGGAACTAGAATAATTTGAAATATTTCCTGGAAAAAAGTTTATTAAAGCCAGTTAAATCTTGGCTTTATTTTTTGTTTGTTTTTAATCATTGAATGTATGACACACAAATATGGCAATATAAAGTGGTGCTGCTTCTGCCTTGGCAATGGTCTTAAGAGCTTCGGGTAAGGATAACAAGCAGATTTATCTTTTCAGATTGAAAGGTCTTCAGTAGAATCTGTTCATGAAAAGCAGACTGATGATTAAACTTTAATACAGACTTTAAGGATTAAGTGTTCTATATACTTGAATTATCCATTTCCCCTCATAACAGAGCACTCTGCAAGGTTCCCTATCACACAAAAAAATAAAATAAAAAATCCATGAATGACTGAGGAAAAACAAGCAGGAACAGAAACAAACCTTTATTTAATCAGTGGAAATAGTCACACTGGCTTTGAGCAGAGAATGAAATTCTTTACTGAGGTTAGTATTTGTTGTCTTAAATGAGAGAAAATAGACTGAGTTTGCAAATGATATTATCCACTTGATAATGCTGGAATTTTTCAGATTTTGAAATATGTCATGGATGAATTTCACTTCAGTATATAAATAGATAAAATTGCCAACATTTTTTGGTTCAGGCAGCTCCTGACTTTCCTCATTACATGTCATATTTTATGAACCACTTTTAGATGCTTCTGATTTTTCCGTATCTTCAAAATATTTATGTTTCTATACCTGTCATAGTTTAGTCAGGAAACAGAAACCACACTGGTAATTTGAACAAGCAATATTGAATATGAAGACTTAGTAACTGGTAATAGAGATTACCAAAAGAGGGTAAAAGAGAACTCCAAATTGCACTAAGACTGAAGAAGAGACCTCAAAAAAAAATGAATAAATTTGGAAAGGGGGTCCCCTCCCCAAAGGAGGTTTCAGAACTCTGAAGAACATATGAATAGGCCTCCTGGATGAGAAGTTCCCCAGATTGCCTTGTGCCAGAACTGGTCCATAGCTGGAAGGAATGAGAGGCAGGAAATTTAAGGCTGAGACTGGCAACGAAACCTGCTGGAGGGTGAGTGCCACTGGGTGGCCCATGGTGGCTGCACTGTAGGAGAAAGAAAGCATACTGGAAGTAGAAGAGGAGCCTCTTTCTTCTATCATGTTCATCTAGGATCCTCTCATGACAAAGGAGAAAGGTTTGAGTCCAGGTCTGGAATCACAGAACAGGCCAATGAAGGGTGGGCTTGATGTCAAGAGGCAACAAACTGGTAATTGATTGAGTTTCTTTGTCAAGAAATACACAAAGGAAAAAACTACAATTCTCTTTATTAAGTGGAGTATTTTCAGCAACCTATCTGCTCTTGCTACTCTTTAGATGAGAGGAAAAACCACACATTGTTGTGATCATTGCTCTTTTTCCTGGCATACATTGGCTAGAAATTCTTCTAAGAGCTCTGAAATTGTGTCTAAGAAAGTAGTAAATTTTGTCAACATTCAAAATTTAGGCCTTTGAATATTTAGTTTGCCAAGAGATATCAAGAATTAAGAATAAAAATGTGTTTTTCTCTATTACAAGAAAACATGTTGGCTTTCCAGACATTCTTTTGAAGGACTTCACTGAAATAGACAAGGCATTTCAACTTTTCTTGAATGAAATCTTACAAAAATAATGTTCATAAGCAATGCAAGTGATGCCATGTGAAAAAATTTAAAAAATTTGGAAAAATTTGAAGTTCTTTGACTCGAACACTTCCTCTTCTGTAAATGTTAGCTATGAGAGTGCAGAGTCCATTTCTTAATACTTATTATATTTCAAGAATTCCATTAAGATAAAAATTTAAGATTAATTCAATATCATAGACAAGCATATACTCTTCCCTGTTAAAATCACTTTACAAAGTATTTTTATTTAAACTGACAACCAACTACCTTCACATTAAAATGAACAACTGAGAAAAATCAAATTACTTATACAAGTTCTATATTATTTTAGTAAAAATTTATTAATTTTACAAAAGTATCTTAAAAGTAAAAGAAATAATTTTTAAAATTATGTTTGTTTGATTTATATAAATGAAATTAATTTTTGAAGTAAAATATTACTTTACATGCAATCTTATGTTTAAATGTTTATGCTTTGGGGAGGAGAACTATAATATTTATCGTATTTTCAAAAGAATCTCATAGTCAAAGAATGTTATGAGTACCTGAGTAGCTAATAACTGGTGCATTTAACCAGATTACATACTTTCCAAGTTTCTTAGCATATTGATTCTCATTATTTACTATACGTAGCATAACATTTTTATAAAATAACAAGAAGGCTTAATTTCATATTAGAGTAATCAAATCACCTAGCATTGAAGAAAGAATGACATTAATAAGCTTTTTAATGAATTCTGCCGCCCTAATACTTTGATACAAAAGGCTGATTAGAAAAAAAATCATATATTAAGTAATCCTTTATTCAAGAATAAGATGAATTATAAGGCTGGACCCTATTCCCTGAATAGAGTAAAAAGCAGCCTGCGTTGTATACAGCCAGGAAACTGATAGATCTCTTCTTTCTGCTCCTGGTTCAGATCTAATGTGCCAACTCTCCTCTCTTTCTGTTGATGGAATTATATCCTAAAATTGGAAAAAAATGAATGTGTATGTTTTCCTTCAAGAGGTAACTGGTAGATTTAAATTAACACTGAAGTGTCAATTACTGTTAAGCTACCCTTATTGGAAGGTAAACTTTGAAAGTAGAAAAGAGCAAAGAATATCAGTCTCAGAAGAACTAGAATGCTATGAAGAGAGTAAAAATTGACTGGGATGGAAGAAGAGGAAATTCCCAAGATCTTTTCAATATTTTACTTAATGATGCTCTATTATAGTTGGGTTCAAAGAGAATGAAATGGAATTGAAAAGATAAGGCAAACAACAAAAAGCAAAAGTAGCGTTTACATTCTTGGCATAAAGAGGAGAGTAATGTTTATGTTTGTCTAATTACCTTTTATGAATTGAGAAGTTTGGGAAGTAAGCTTAAAACCTTTAATCAACATTAATAAATAAATCCCCTAATGGTCTCTAGAGTTCAGGGTAGAGATCCAGAGGTCTCTGGACCCAGGTTGCAGTTGGGTTGTATGTTTAACATTGACTTTTTGTCACTAAGAACTCCATGCCTGCTCCAAATGCAGACTGTTACACAACTACTTATAGCACAGACTAAAAAGTCAATGTTGACGTAGTTTAACTTTAAAAATTTTCTCTTTTCTGCAACTTGTAATTTCAGAGGAAACTGAAATTATCTTAAATGATCACAGAAATACCATAAAATAAAAGATTTTAAATGCAAGCCCCTGATTATGTACAATTCATTAAAATTTTTTTAATGTTTATTTTTGAGAGAGACAGAGCACGAGTCAGGGAGGGGCAGAGAGAGAAGGAGACACAGAATCTGAAGCAGGCTCCAGGCTTCAAGTTGTCAGCACAGAGCTCAATGGAGGGCTCAAACCAACAAACCGTGAGATCATGACCTGAGCAGAAGTCAGATGCTCAACTGACTAAGCCACCCAGGCACCCCTGTAAAATTCATTTTAAAGCATCATTAGTTACTGGAAAACAATCTGGGATAGGCATAACTGACATTAGCAGAGGGATTTCATAAAATAAGAATCTCCACTTGTCTTTACACTTTTATCTATGGAATGGCTATCTTCTGGTTGGAAAAATTGTCTTAGATTCCTGAATACTATTCATATATGTAAGGCTATATATAAGCGTATAATTTAGAAAATTCATAAGATCAGAAAAAAATGTCTAAATGTATGCTCACCAAAGAAGTATACTCACCAAATAAGCAGGTCTTTCCTTTTTCTCCATCATATTCATATTTACCTGCAACTAAAGCAGTGAAAGCATTGAAACTGTCCACCTATAGTCATTCTGTATTTTATTTCCAGAACCATTAATCATGATATATTTTTCCATATTTTTGTATTTAACTTTTGCTTAGGTTATATATGGGGAAAGGGTTGTTAATATCCATTAAATTCTCTCTATATCATCTTCATCATTTCCACCATAGTTGAGATATACCACAAGAATATATTGAAATATTTATAGACAGGGTATTGATTGGAGGAATTTGAAGGACTTTTGTCTTAATAAAGGGAATTTCTCACTACTAGTGGTATTTCAGAAATTTTCTTGGGTCTTAGATAATGGGTCATAATTTTCCTCATGGCAACCTTCATATCCCTGTTCCTTAGTGTGTAAATAATGGGGTTTAGAATGGGGGTGAAAATGGTGTAAAATATGGCTAGAAGTTTATCAACAGGGTAAGTGGTAAAGGGCCACACATAGATGAAGATGCAAGGTCCAAAGAACAATATTACTACAGTGATATGGGCAGCCAGTGTTGAAAATGCCTTGGCCATTGCAGCAGAAGACTTAAACCAGACAGTGACAAAAATAATGATGTAAGAGACGAGCAAGAGAGAGAAAGTACTTAGGGAAAGAATTCCACTATTGACTACAATTAGTATTTCAATAGTATAAGAGTCCAGGCAGGCAAGTTTGGTCACTCGAGGAAGGTCACAGAAAAAGCTATCTACTACATTGGGTCCACAAAAAGGCAGGTTCACAGTAAACGATAACTGGCTTAATGTGTGCACCAAGCCCACAGCCCAGGAGACCATTACCAGGAAAGTGCACGTCCTTCGGCTCATGATGACTACATAGTGTAGGGGTTTGCATATAGCTACATATCTGTCATAGGCCATGGAGACAAGTAGTACCATCTCTCCTCCGGTGAAAAGGTGAATGAAGAAAATCTGGGCTATGCAGCCACTGAAGGAGATAGTCTTGTGTTCACTCAGAAAATCTGCAATCATCTTGGGGGTAGCAAAAGAAGCCTGACAGATGTCCACAAAGGAGAGGTTTCCCAGGAGGAAGTACATGGGGGAGTGCAGGCTGTTATCAGAGGTTACTGTGAGGATGATGAGAAGGTTTCCCAGCACAATGACCACATATAATACAGAGAAGAAAACAAAAAAGAAAAGCTGGAGATCCTGAGAACTAGAGAGTCCCAGCAATACAAATTCAGACACCGCTGAAGAATTGACCTTATCCATGGATCCAGGCTCCAGACAGCCTTTGGAACAGTCCTAAGGGAGGGGAAATAGGAAGGCAGAATTATGAACACAGACTTTTAATGTAAAGGATTCTGAGATCCCAGATATGTGCATTTGCTAAATAGAAAATTTTGAAGAGATCATGATAATATATCTGGAGAGTAGAAAGGACCTTAGGACAATGTCTATAACATTAAATAATTTTATCTTTTCATTAGAACCCCTTGAGTGTTGGATAGTCTTAGTAATGCTAGACAGAGTAGAAAAGCTTATCTATGAGCTTACTCGTGATCACAACACAAGAGGAGTGACTTAAGGACAGTTGTATAGGCTTTGTACATCAGCAAAAATAATTTACATCTTGTGGTCATTTTCCATCATTAATTGTTGTCCTTTTAGGTGTAACATTCTCTTTAACTCTCCAAGACATATTCATGGCTTGGTGTTTATTGTGTGACGTAAAGTCACAATGATAACTTTAGACTACTTTTTCTGAGCTTTAATTAGATATTTCATAAAAGATAGGCAGTGTTAAAGATGCCTACTTTACAGAAGGCTTTGAAATTTAACGATAATAGCTTATAACATTTTTCTATCAAAGTAATTGTAGTATAATAAATGTTCTTAATATGTTAAATACCCCCTTTTAACAAAAATTTACCTGAGTGTTACTGCAGGAATCATACACAATTTAGCTAATTTGTACTAAGGAGTTACTATTATATACTATCTGGGTTTATAAACAGTCCAATCTGTCAGTTGTTTATCTGTATAATTTCTTAAAATGCATCTTATAACTATACCTTAATTATCTAAGACTCATTTTTACTTGCTTAATTAGAAGTAGTACCTAAATTTTCTTTATACAGTGTCTTTGCTGGTCAAAATTAGGTTTAGGCCAGGAAATTGTTAAAAGATAGATCCTAAAAGTTCTCATCACAAATAGAATATTTTTTTCTTTTCTTTTTATTGTATGTGTATAAGACAATGGGTAATAACTAAACCTTTTGTGGTAATCATTTCAAAATATGTAAATCAAACCATCACACTGTACACCTTAAACTTATGCAATGATATATGTCACCTATTTTGCAATAAAATGAGATAAAAATAGATTTAGGCCATTTTATATTTCCCTACTTATTGTAATCCATGACCATATAAATACTTCTTTATAATTAATGAAAGAATAGTTGTTTTAAGATATTTTGCACTGAGAGAAAAATTATTGAGTTATAAATGCCCATGCTCCTAAAAATATTTTTTCTTTGGAATCAGAGTAATCCTAATAATTAGCTTAAATCCACATATCATTTTTTTTTCTGTAAAGACAGAGCCCTGCTATATAAATCTAATTTCACTGAACTGGAAAAACTTTCAGGAAGTTCTCCTTTAGGAAATCATATTAGTTCTGACACAGATACCTTTCACTGCCTGTTTATTTCATACACGAAAACAGTCTTCCTAAGTCCCTAGGATATACCCCAAGCCTTTGATTTTCCCCACCAGCTTTATTGAGTTATAATTGACAAAAATTACATATATTTAAGGTATACAAAGCTATGTTTTGATATATGTATACATTGTGCAAAGATTAATACAAAGTTACATATCCATTACCTCATATAGTTACCATTTTTGTTTTTGTTTTCTGTTTTTTTTTTTTTTTATGAGAACAGTTAAGATGCACTCTCAGCAAATTCCAAAGTATATGATGTGGTATTACTAGCTAAAGTCACCATGTTGTACATTAGATCTCTAGACCTTATTTATCCTAATATCTGAAACTTTGTATCAATATATCTGCTCATTTAGATGGATGACCATACCAGCCTAAAATATACCACTCTGGAATACTGATTATGTGGAATCAATGTTATTTGAGAAGTAGTCAGCTCAAGAAGAACACTTAGAACTTCCTTTGTTTCCCTGAAAGTGGGAGATAAATTTCCCATGTGAAAGGTACTCTCCCTAAACACCAAGAGAAAAGCATCCTTATCACCAGACATAGGGAGTTTAGGGCTGAAAAGGCTCCTATAAACAAATATTATTATTCTTCACTAATTTAATACCTCAAGCCCAAATCCCTTTGTCATGTCAATTCTTCATAAATTTATTGTTTCTTTGTCTAAAAGGTATCAAATCTTTGTTTGGTGACTTCTTTGAGTCTTATATTTTTTATGGGCCTCCCATACATACAAAATTATATCTGCTTTTCTCTTGTTAAGATGTCATATATCAATTTAATTATTAGAAGGGAAAACTAAAAACTTCCCACCCCTACAATGTAATTACACTCCATACGGGAAAACCCTCAAGTACAGTATCATTTACTGTACTCACTAGATTAGTCAGAGCAACATTTTTAGTCCACATTTCAGATAGACATTTTCGTGGGCTATGGATTTAAGATGATTCATAAAAATTTAATGCATTAGCGATAATCAGTATCTATATGAGAGCTAGTTGAAAAGATTCTGAAATATACTGAATATTGTTATTTCCTTATCCTGTATGTGACTCTGTTTCCCCATTTAAAAAAATTTTTTTAAGTTTATTTATTTATTTTTGAGAGATAGAGCGTGAGCAGGGGATGGGCAGAGAGGGAGACACAGAATCCGAAGCAGGCTCCAGGCTCCGAGCTGTTAGCCTGGAGCCCAATGCAGGTCTTGAAACCACGAACCGTGAGATCATGAACTGAACTGAAGTCAGCCGCTTAACCGACAGCCACCCAGGTGCCCCTCTCTTTCCCCATTTCTAAAATAAATTATTCTTCCTCAATTTTATGAGTTTTTTAATGTAAAATGAACTCTTCCTAATCAAAATGTTTATTGGATGGACGTATTGTATATAAATTAACAAATGAGGTAGATTTTTTTTAGTGAGTGATGAATAAAAATATTTAAATCTGCAAAGGAATGGAAAGGAAAGCCTGGATTTGTTGAAACCCTGTTTGTAGCATGTATTGAGTTAGATGTTTATGTTTATGTTCTATCAAGTGATCTGTACAACATACCTGAGGGAAAGATAGTATTCTGGAGTTACAGAGGAGATAACCAAGAATTTAGTAATATCCACATAATTTATGTAGATTAATTGTATTTTCCCGTAATGTTACATGATAAACACACTTAGTTCCATTTTTCAGTAAGAAATCAGAGTAATAGAGATAATAAATAACTTATCTAGGGTTACATACCCAGAAAGTCAAGAACTAGAACTTGAGCCCAGACTTTGACTTCAGGGTGAGCTCTCTCTAACTCTGTATCATACAGTTTTAAATCTGAATGATATTAAACCTATCCTGCTTACACATTACAATTGACGAGTTCTTCAATAACTGCTCTTAATTCTCATTTTTCCACCTAGTATGAAATATTGGTTCTTCATTTAAGCCAGAGTTTCTCAATCCGGGCACTATGAACATTTGAGTTTGGATAATTCTTTGTTATGAAGATGTCCTGTACACTCTAAGATATTTAGTAGCATCCTTGGCCTTACCCACTAGAGGCCCGTAGCACTTACTTTCCTATGTGATGATCAAAATGTATCTAGACATTGCCAATTATCAGGGAAGGCGGGAGTCACCTTATGTCAGAATCACTGAGTTAAGCTACTTTTAGCTTGCATTTTTGGTGTCTAACATTGTCATTTTTTTTTTAAGTTCTGCATCTACTGACAAATGGCTCAGTGTGAACATCAGAGAAATAAGCACCCCCCCCAAAAGGAAAAAGGTTTCCTAATTCTTCTCTTCCTTCTTTAGTTGCTTTTCTACCTACTTAGACCTTACCACCTTACCACACTCAAATAAGCCTTTTGCCACCACAATAAGGAAAACTTTATTTATCAAATTTTTTTAAAGGCCTGGTTATGATAGCTAATTTTTGTTATCCTCTTCAGTGAAACAACTCCTGATATTCCTCTCAGGATTTGTATATCTATTTTAATTAATATTATAATTTATTATTTATTTTTTATATTATTATTCCTTCATCCATTCACTGCCCATTACAAATAGATTTCCACTGAGGACCTGGCCTAGGTTTCCAGATTTGTTCCTTCCCCTTCTGCACATCTCTTTCTCTTTTTCTCTTGCTTTATGTTTATGTGCTCTAGTTTTGCAATACCATTTCCCATAACACACCAGCAGTCTACACATGTGCCTGACAATTAACTGATTGTGGGTATCACACAGCCATCTGAGACCCCAGATCACAATTTTTATACTCAGTTCTGCTCTTTTTCCCTTTAAACCTTTCTTCGCTATTTAACTGTCACTATTCTTCCAGGTTGTAAATTTACTTTTTCCTGGACCTCACTCTCCCACTTGTAACATCTCATAATGCCTTGAAGTAAAAAAAAGATAGTAAAATTTAAAGTGCTTAGTATGACAGCCAACCACATATTATGGTCTGCTTTTACTTATACCACTTGCTAATCTCTAGCCAAAACTAGACTTTTCAACATTTATCATGCTGATAAACACTTTATACTCATTTTCTTTTTTTTTAATGTATGTTTATTTTTGAGAGGTGGAGTGGGGAAGTGCAGAGAAAGAGGGAGACACAGAATCTAAAACAGGCACCACGCTCTGAGCTGTCAGTACAGAGCCCCACACAGGGCTTGAACTCAGGGACCTGAGCCGAAGTCAGCCATTCAATCAATTGAGCCACCCAGGTGCCCCTGTTTTCATTTTCTGATGTCTTTCACAGATAATCTATCCTAGTGCAAAAGCCACCTCCTCTAAAATCCTTCCTAGAGCCTTAAGTTGAACTGTCTTTCTTAATGTTGTAGCACTTTGCTCATATGTAGATTAGGTACTCTCCCAAGGAGCTTTTGTGTAAATATTCTTTCCCTGCTGTGTTCAGTGATTCTTGTATCCTCATGCTTCTTATGTATCATTTACAGGACTTGGTATATAGATGTGTGTGGAATATTTTCCATGAATGTGTTTTAGTGTTAACTGAAATATATTTCACCTTACATCTGTCATTTACTCAACTTTTCTGCCTTATAATATAACTGTGCAAAAACCTTCCCAGTGAATGACCTTCAACTCTGCAAACCATAAACCACATACATAAATTTCATTTCTACATGGAACAAGAATATTTCACTCATTAGTAATATAAGCTCATACTTAAATCATTAAAACCTTAATGTCTGGGGTGCCTGGATGGTTCATTTTGTGAAGCATCTGTCTTGAGTTTAGGTCATGAAATCATGGTTTTTGAGATTGAGCCCTGCATTGGGCTCTGCACTGACAGTGTGGAGCCTGCCTGGGATTTTTCTCTCTCACTCTCTCTCTCTGCCTCTCCCCAACTCACTCGTTCTCAAAATAAATAAACTTAAAAGAAACAGTGCCAATAATCAAACCAGCAAACAGAAAGGAGATAATTATTTTGAATCATAGCATAAAGGATTATTTGTTGTACTAAAAGTAAACCATATTTTGTTTACCAACTGTTCAAAAAGTGACAGAAATTAGATACTTAGAAGAAATATTCACTCTAATTCTATACAGTTAAATAAGTGTTGTCTGATTTACCTTAAATGCAAAGTAAAATAAATCATTAATGCAAAGATATCCAGTTATAAACCTTTGACCTGAGTTTGATATGTAACATCCCCATGATTTTTTAAAATAGCTATACCACATAAGCACTTGTCATCACGATATACATAGCCTTGATGTGCATTTTATTTTCTTTCTTTAGGTGATAGGTAAAAAGATCATTATGGAGTTTTTTAAGTGGAGTTTGTCATAACCTCCCAAATTAACTTCACATTCGTACACAATTTCTAACAAATTCTCCAAATCCTGCTAAGACAACATGAACGTCCTCATTTTGATTCACTTTCTTTGACTTCTAATACATTTTTCTCCCATTTATAGATCTTCTCTAAGGCACAGTGTAATAATTGAATTTGTAACATAATCTGAACATAATCTCTTTCTAATGTATATCTTTTTCAGATATAACCTACCTGTTATAATGCATATCAGAGATGTAAATTGATTTTGTCAGTTTTTCTGTTGTGGAATTAATCTCCTCCTAGTAGCAATATTTATAGATGTCTTATTCTTTTGTCAAATGGAATAATACCATGGTTTTATTTAATTGACCAGTTGAAGCTTAGGAGAATTAGTATTAGATAGCTAAGTTTCATCTTCCAATGGGGATAATTATTAATACCTTCCACTACATATGCCCAATGGAACAAAGTAACATCCCACATTATTGACAATTACAGTGAGGACCATAGGAGAAAAAGACATGGTCATTTAACTCTTGGACAGTATGTGAGTAAATATCTTCCATGAATTCTACACAATTGAACCAGCTGCTCTAGGGAAAATTTGTGGAAAGGTACATTTCTTGCCTAAATGAGAAATGCTTTGGCTTTAATGGAAGGACATGCTGTGTCCTTGCTTCTAGAACATGTGGTGGATATGGAGGAAAGCGTAACTAATTAGAACTTAGAGGACATGGATTCTTGTTCTCAGTCCTGTCAAAAACTAAGAATAAGTATTTGGACAAATGACTTAACTCTCTGAGTCTCTTTTTACCCTTCTTTGTATAAGATGATTTTAAATATTTCAAGTACACTGAAAATAAATACAACTATTAATATCTTTGTTTACAGTGTTCATCTTTCTGAAATTTTAATGTTTGTCATATTTCCTTTATTTTCATTAGGACTAAAACACTGTGAAAGGTATTAAAATATGCTACCCCATCCCTCAAATACACACACACACACACCCCACTCCAAAATATACCACTTTGGCATCTGAATCATTTTGAGCTTAAGGTAACTGAGAAACAGATGCAGGAAAAGCTCGTTACTCTCCCCACTATTTGCCTAAAAGTAAGTCATACATTTGTTAAGATGTCCCCCCATCACCTCTCTACCAGGAAGGATAGAAGTTAATTATCACAGACAACTCTAGATCCTTTTCAGCCCAGAGATGACACCAAAGGGATCTATATAAAAAAACTTACTAAAAGGCTAGTGACTTTATATTTTACTAGTTTCTTCATATATTTGCCTTCCCACAGTTTGCTACCCTTTAAAATTTTGTCATTTCTTTAAAATTTTGTCATTTTGTCACAGTTTGTCATTTCTTTAAAATTTATGGTTCTTTTATTTTTTTGTTGGTACTTTTATTTTTATTTATTTATTTTTTAAATACTTTATTGTCAAATTGGTTTCCATATAACACCCAGTGCTCTTCCCCACAAATGCCCTCCTCCATCACCACCACCTCTTTTCCCCCTCCCCCTTCAACCCTTGATTCGTTCTCAGTATTCAATAGTCTCTCAGGTTTTGCGTCCCTCTCTCTCCCCAGTTCTCTTTCCCCCTTCTCCCCTTGGTCCTCCATTAGGTTTCTCCTGTTCTCCTGTTAGACCTATGAGTGCAAACATATGGTATCTGTCCTTCTCTGCCTGGCTTATTTCGCTTAGCATGACACCCTCGAGGTCCATCCACTTTGCTACAAATGGCCATATTTCATTCTTTCTCATTGCCATGTAATACTCCATTGTATATATATACCACATCTTCTTGATCCATTCATCAGGTGATGGACTTTTAGGCTCTTTCCATGATTTGACTGTTGTTGAAAGTGCCACTGTGAACATTGGGGTACATGTGCCCCATGCATCAGCACTTCTGTATCCCTTGAATAAATCCCTAGCAGTGCTGTTGCTGGGTCATAGGGGAGTTCTAGTGATAGTTTTTTGAGGAACCTTCACACTGTTTTCCAGAGCGGCTGCACCAGTTTACATTCCCACCAACAGTATAGAAGGGTGCCTGTCTCTCCACACCCTCGCCAGCATCTATATATTTCTTTTAAAGTGCTGTATAAGACCAAGTTCTAACCCCCCATTGAGTTATTCATTTCTGAGTGTTCCCATGTGCAAATGCAAAGCACATGTTAATAACCTTCTACATGTTTTTCTTTTGTTTATCTGTCTTTTGTTAGTTTAATGTACAGGGCCCTAGCAAATAAACCTAGGTTGCATAAAGGGAAAAATGAGTTTCCCCCTCCTACAATTGTTAGTTGGAGAATCTTATATAGCAGCACAAACTAATTTTCTAGAGTTAACTTGAGTTTGGTATTTAACATCCCCATGACTTATTTCTATAGTTTTACTCACAAGAATATATCCATAAAGAAATATCCTGGAATTGCATGTTTATTTAAATTTTTTGCAACTAGCTATTTTCCAGTAAATAATTTATTGGGGACCGTTATCAATAGTCATACACATAGGTTTAGTTCATTTTATTTTTTTAAATTTTTTAATGTTTGTTTATTAGAGTGAAAGTGAGAGAGAGAGAGAGAGAGAGAGAGAGAGAGAGAGAGAAACAAGCAGAAGAGGGGCAGAGAGGGAGACACAGAATCCGAAATAGGCTTCAGGCTCTGAGCTGGCAGCACAGAGTCCAATGTGGGGCTCTAACCAATGAACAATCAGATCATGATCTGAGCCAAAGTCAGATGTTTACCTGACCGAGCCACCCAGGTGCCCCGGTTTTAGTTCATTTTAATGCTGCAGTTTTTTCATTGTATGAATACATTGCTAATCTTCCAATTTTTGTGAATAGATACCCAGCTTGTTTCAGTGGTTGCTGTTATAAGCAATATTAAAATGAACATTTGTGTGAATAAATATGTGCTAAAGGTTCTCCAGAATGTATTCCTAGCAGAATAATCACTAAATCATGAAGGGTACAAATCTTCAACATTAGCAGATATTTCCAAATTATCCTACAAAATGACTTAACACATTTGCACTTAGTTTTATCTATCAATCTATTGCTTCTCAGCTCTGAATTGACCATTATATGCTCTGTGATGAACAAAATTCCTTCAAATATTTCTCCTTTAAAGTGAACGTGAGGTTAACCTTTCTCACAGTTTGAACCTAGGGACATATTGCAAGGTGAAGAGACTCTTCTACCAGTTCATACATGATGTAGGGTCCGTGGTGGGGGTGTGGACACACAATGGAGGCTATCCCAGACAGGGACCTAAAATACTATACCTCTGTGACCTTGCAGACCCATTTAGGTGATAACTTTTCTACAGCACTCTCCACACAAAATCAAGCCTCCCCACTCTGAAATCTTTTTACCCATCCCAGAACCTAGAGTCCTTGTCCACACACCCCACCATTTGCTGACCACCTGTTTCCCCGCCTGAACAATGGATAGCCTAACGCTTGCCCAGCAGTTCAAGACCACCTCTCACCTAGCCAAACCAGTGAACTTCTGTACGAAGCTGTGAGAGGAACCAACTTTCTCCAATGAGTTTGTGCCCTTTCAAGATTGTCCTTCTTTGGGTACACATAAAATATATTGATACATAAAATATATTGATTTCGGGGTACCTGGGTGGCTCAGTCGATTAAGTGCCCAACTTCAGCTCAGGTCACCATCCTCAGGATTCATCAATTCAAGCCCCATATCAAGCTCTTTGCTCTCAGCCAGAGCCTTCTTTGGATCCTCTGTCTCCCTCTCTTTCTGCCCCTCCCTGTTCTCTCGTCTCAAAAATAATATACATTTAAAAAATAAAGTATACTGATTTTACTGTTTAAGCATGTTACAGGTATATTATTGTGGTTATTGTAGGCTTTTCCTTGGTTATTAGTTCTAACTTGTTTCATAAATTTATTATACATTTATTTTTCTTCTGTGAAATGCCTGTTTTTAACAGTTGTAGAAACTATTAATGGTCTTTCTCATTCACAGAACCCTGGTGAACTTGGTTTAATCAGAAGTCTGCCTATTGACAGGAAATGAACTAGATAACATATCTAAGATCATTGTGCGATGTCTTTCTCCCTTATGTGCCTTAGACTTAGCTAATTATGTTTCTGTTCTGTAGAATCAGCAAATTTTAGTGCTGCTTATTTTTACGGTGATAGTGATATTTTCCACTTTTTCCTTGTAATTCTTCCCTTTATGCATTTGGAAGCTATGCCGTTAGGTTTATAAAAAGCTGGTAAATTAAGACTCAATTCCCTCTTCTCTCTTACTCTCTCTCTTTCTCTCTCTCCTACTTGTATTTTTTTCATTCTATGTGTTGTTTTTATTATATTCCCTTTTTTTTTCATCCTTGCTGTCTATTAAATGAATTGAGTCTGGCCTCACTTTTGTTTCCTTTACTAGTTTGTAAATCATATATTTTATTTTTACTTTAGTGGCTGCCCTCACTATTTTAACATGCATACATAATATAATAAATCAAAATTAATTGATATCATTATCCCCTTACCTCAAGAATTATTGTCTGTCTCCTTGAAAGTAAAGTGATCTGTTCAGTCTACTTTCTCTCTATTGTTCAAAATGAGAAATCTCTGTTGTTCTACATTTCAATTCACTAATTCAATCCTTTGTGTCTTCCATTCTGCTCTTAGACCATCTATTGAGTTTGGCATGTTTGTTTTTTAATTTACATTTGGTAATCATCAATTACATTTGATTTACATTCACATTTTTATTTACATTTGATTCTTTTTTGTATCTTCTAATTATTTGCAAAGACTTTCTATTCTGTTCTTTGCTGAAATATCCAATTTTTAATCATTTATTTTAAATGCATTCATAATTGCTCATTGAAACATTTTTTTGAGAGACAGAGAGAGATAGCAAGAGCAAGGGAGGGTCAGAGAGAGAGGGAGACACAGAACCCGAAGTAGGCTCCAGGTTCTGAGCTAGCCGTCAGCCCAGAGCCTGATACGGGGCTCGAATCCACTAACTGTGAGATCATGACCTGAGCCGAAGCTGGCTGCTTAACCAACTGAGCCACCCAGGCACCCCTGAAACATTTTTAGAATGGCTTCTTTAAAATCTGCTGGGCAATGAGAAAGAATGAAATCTGGCCATTTGTAGCAAAGTGGATGGGCCTCGAGGGTGTCATGCTAAGCGAAATAAGTCAGACAGAGATACCATATGTTTGCACTCATAGGTCTAACAGGAGAAACCTAACAGAGGACCATAGGGAGGGGAAGGGGGAAAGAGAGTTGGGGAGAGAGAGAGGGACACAAATGATGAGAGACTCTTGAATACTGAAAACACTCAGGGCTGAAGGGGGAGGAAAGGGGGTAAGGGGGGGTGATGGTCATGGAAAAGGGCACTTGGGGGGAGAAGCACTATGTGTTATATGGAGACCAATTTGACAATAAACAATTATAAAAATAAATAAATAAAAATAAAATCTGGGTAATTCAAACACCTCTGTCACCTTGGTATTGACATACTGATTTTTTTGTTCAAGTTCAGATTTTTCTACTTTGTATGATTAATGATTAAAAATTGAAATCTCAACATTATAGTGTATTTAAGACTCTGAACCTTATTTAACTTTCTGTTTTAGTTGGCTTATTTTTAAATTTTTCTGACAGGTGAAGATGGAAGGAACACCACTTTGTTACTGCCAGGTGGGAATAGAAATCCAGTTTTCCAACTCAGCTTCAGTCAGCACCAAAGGGGAGGTAAGGACACTTTTTGTTACTACTGGGAGGGAAGGAGAGCTCTGGCCCCTCACTAGGCCTCCATTGATTTCCCTGGGAAGGACAGGATTACCTTGTCACTGCCACTTACTTACACCATAGGAGGAGGTACTGGTTCCAGTCTGACAAAGATGAAAGTTCAGGCTCTGTATTTGGCCTTCTCTGACAGCTCCTCCATGTGTAGGAGTGCTGGGGTACCTTGTTACATCATGGCCAGCAGTAGCAACCTAGGCTGCCCATTTGGCCTTTGCTGGTATAGGTGAGGTGGGAGCAAAGATTTTTTTTACAGTGTTTTGCTGAAGTAGAGAAGTTGTATAAAATATTCTCTCTTGCGAGGCTGACTGTTTCCTGGTTGTTTGGCTAGAATGAGCAGACTTTTGTTGGGAATTTTTTTGGTCTGTTCTCCTTAGTGTTCCTGAGTTGTTGGCATCTTCTGTCATGCCATATAATTTCTTGGGTCCCTATCCAGTCTATCCTCTTTCCAAATTTCAGAGTGTTATATTGTTTGTTTTATATATAAATCAATATATATCAACAAGTGATTATATTTAGGAGGAGGAATGTGGAAATTATGTCTACTCTTTTTCCCTGGAACAGAAGTTACCTGCTTTTCTTTTATGATTGTAATATTTTCTCCTTTTATATTTGCGTTGAACATTTAGTCATTTTGAACATATTTGCTTCATAGTATGTATCCTATAGATTCATTACTGATCTGAGAGAAGAGCAGGAAGTTAGTCTGCTGTTTGTTCAACAGACTGCTATTCACTGTGGATAGGCTCCTCGTGCGTTTGTGAATTTGACTGTAAACTCAAGTTCAGCTGAACTTCACATATTTAAATCTGTGGGCCAGTTTTAAAGATGCAACCACTCAGAAAGATTTTGGTCTTTGCTTTTTCAAATGACCCCCAAATTTCAATGACTCATTGGGTTCCCAAGAGCTAATGTTGATTTTTCAGGTTAAAGTTCTTCTGACTGTGCAGAGAGTATAAATTCAAACTCAGAACTCGTATATGGGCAATCGCATGATTATAATTTCCAAGACAAAGCAAACTTCTATCTGTAGGCTAGGCCAGTAAAGATAATGCTTTGATCTTTACCTTGTGCTCTCTAGCACCCTCTTCTGTATACCTTCGCTAACTCCCAGATCAAAAGGATCCAATCCTACCTCACACTCTTGAACAGATAAAATTTCCCATGAATAGCCAAGCACTGCCCATCATTTTTATGACCTGCAATCACTCTCCTTCAGTTTTCCTCTCTCAAAGCTCCCACTAATTCAGATCCCATGAGGTCATTTATTTATTTTAAAGAATACATCTAGAATTCCTAAGTATTCTTGCAAGAGTTCCAGAATTACCTAAATTTCAATATTGTCAGTAACAGAGGTATAATCCTATTTTTCTAATGTATAGAAATTTTGTGAGAATCAAAAGAGATGATATATAATGATATAATTTATAAATTACATTGTGATCATTGAGTATGTTTGGCTTTATCATTATCATCATCACTGTCATCATTTGACTCAATCCTATAATAGTTTTTTTTTTAAATTCTGTTTCCCAAAGGAATCAACAGAGCCTTGTGGAATGGTAAAATTATGAAAGGGAAAAGTTAATCAAACATTGTTTAAAACATAATCAGTACTAAATCCTATTCCATACTATCATTTCTTCTACATATTCTGTTTCAGAAACATAACTTGCCTTTGGGGTATGGCTTCTTTTTCAAGTACTGCAATTCGGAAATTGAGGTTATTTATATCATCTTTCTACTTGCTGATTATGAATGTGCCTAACTCACTTAATTTGTTCAACATGTGATTCTTGGTCTTCTAATTGATGAAAGAGGGGTAAACTATAAGAATTAAACATTAAATTTAAGTGTGACAATGTAGCGTTCCTTTAAAAAGTTAAAACCATTCTATGGTCTTACAGAGCTTTGAAAAAATATATTCTGAATTATGTCTTATTGGTTGTGGATTAGACAGCATGAATGATGTAGAGATAGGCAAGAGAATAAATATATTGAGCAAAAATATTTATTTAGCACTGTTGATGAAAAACGTCTACTTCTATATGGAGTGATATACATTTTTGTAGGTAGTCATTGAACTTTAAATGTCAGTTCTAAACTTTAATATGTGGGTTCAGCTTTCGGCTTTGTCCAGCAAAGTTGAGGGTGGCAGAAAGGATTATTCAAGACTCCATGCATGTTAAGGGAGGTGAGAGGGAAGCTAAGGGAAGTCTCCCTGAGCTGCTCTCAAGCTCCTGTACTTATTGAGCAAACATTTAGGATAACATTGTGCAAAACTCAATGGGCTATGTGCCAGTAAGAACATATAGAAAAGGTACAGAAAAACAAGTTAAGACAAGGTAAAATATTCCATGCAGTAACATGGTCTAGAGAATTTATGAGCATAGGCAGGACCTAACCCCTAGATATGCATTAACCAGATAAGCAAAGTGAGTGCCTCTAGATATACATTAACTAGGTAAGTGAAGCATTACTGCTGTTCTCAGCAAGGCAAGAAAGCAATTTTCTGTGTTTGCAATGTGTTCCCTATAATCTCTTAGCCCAGGACATAGCTATTTGATTTCCCACATTAATATGCTGATACAAAGAAATATTGTGGGCTCAAGTTTTAATATTTGTAGCTTTAATGTAAATGTATGAATCTTACTTGGTTTCTCAGTTCAGGTAATGAATCCTGAAACATAATCTATTTGCTCTTTGGTCCCTATGTTTGGGTAGTTTATTGTGAGAGTTCAAATTGCAAAAAATACCACCCCTGTGTACAAGAAGAAAAATCCCAATCTATTTAGTTCCTTAGTTCAGGTAGAAATAGTTTTAATAGCAAAGAATAGAAGTGTGGGTATTTGTATACATTTACAGAGGGGGAGAGAGACAGGGAGTGCGGTATATTATCAGAAAACTCAGTCACCTAAAGATGGTAAGAACAAGATAAAGTTTATGGCAAATTTCTAATTTGTAATACCATATAAGATGGTGACTGGAGAATAACTACAAATCAGTAGCTCTTCTGAAAATTTAAAATATGAGGTAACTGTCTTACATTACTTTAGTATTTTGTACATTTTCATATTAAGTTGATTAGATGAAGCATGAATTTTGACATTTTATATGAAAAGACTTATTATAAATACATTTAGTATGAATTAAATAAGGTTTATTTCATAAGCAAAAAGTAAGTCCAATTCTGTTATCTAAGATGGTTTGTTAGTTAGAACATACTAGAAAGAAGAAAATAGGTACTATGATATTTCAGATATAATAGGAGTTTACAGAGTAAGATACACTAACCTGGCTTTTATTAGAGGCTATTCATCACAAGGAATAGCTGAGAGACTTTCAGAAATGCACTTGTCGAGTCCTTAGTTTTTGCATTGCTGATATTACCTCCTTATTTCTTAAGGTGTAAATCATGGGGTTTAAAAGAGGAGTGAAAACAGTATAAAATATGGAGAGAACTTTATCCACTGGGAGACTGCTAAAAGGCCAGGCATAAATGAAGATGCAGGGACCAAAGAAGAGGGTCACCACAGTGATGTGGGCGGTCAGGGTGGCCCTCGCCTTGGCCATACCTGCTGAGGAGCGCCGTCTCACAGTAACCAGGATGACTGTATAGGAGATCAGTAAGAGCACAAAGGAGCTCATGGCCATTAGACCACTGTCTGAAAGCATTAGTACCTCAAGAGTAAAGGTATTGGTGCAGGCAAGTTTGATAACTAGGGGAAGGTCACAGAAAAAACTGTCCACTTTATTGGGGCCACAGAATGGAAGGTTTACTGTGAAGACCAACTGACTTATTGAGTGCAGAACCCCAATGAGCCAGGAGCCTACCACAAGGATTGTGCATTTGCGTGCACTCATGATGGATGCATAGTACAGGGGTCGACATATGGCTACATATCTATCATACGCCATGGCCACAAGGAGCATCATTTCACCGCCAGCAAAGACATGCAGAAAGAATATCTGGGTCATGCAGCCTTCAAAAGAGATGGTCTTGTGTTCCATAAGGAAGTCAATAATCATTTTGGGGGTGGCAAAGGTGGATAGACACACATCAATAAAGGAGAGGTTACTAAGTAGAAAGTACATGGGTGTATGTAGTGCAGGTTCAGAGATGACAGTGAGGACAATGAGGAGGTTCCCCAACACAATGGATAAATAGAAAAGTGTGAAAAATGCAAAATAGAAAAGTTGTAGCTCTCGAGAACCTGAAAGACTGTGCAATATAAATTCAGTCACTCCTGATTTATTTCCTTTGTCCATGATTTCAAATTTCTGAGGTGGGATCAGAAATGTTCCTGTAAAGTGAAATGGAAAAAACATCAGTATTGTGACAGTGCATGAGCAAAGCCAAGCCTGGTTTCAGACTATCCTCAGCATACTTATGTATTTAGATACCATAAGCACACAATTAAATGTTACATGCAGTCATTTATTTTGTAATGACTGTATAACCTTGGCTTTCATCTCTGAATCCCAACATAATAGTTATGTTTTAAAAACACAAGATTAGGTACCTGGGTGGCTTAGTTGGTTGAACATTTGGCTCTTAATTTTGGCTCAGGTTAAGATCTCACAGTTTATGATATCAATCCCCGTGTTGGGCTCTGCACTGACAGCATGGAGCCTGCTTGGAATGATCACGCTCTCTCTCCCTTTCTTTCACTGCCCCTCCCATTCTCTTTGTCTCTCTGTCTCTCTGTCTCTCTCTCTCTCTTAAAATAAGTAAACAAACATTAAAAAAATAGAAACATAAGTTTACATATCACTTCTACAAGTAAAGGCACACTGGTAATAGTATCGTTGGCCTTCCATAACTTCCATCTCATTTTAAATTACTCTGTGTAGGTAATCAACTTATTTATGGGTTCCTCCTCCTATTTGTATTTTTGGAAAAATAAATAAATAAATAAAAATAAATGAATGAATGAATGAATGAATAAATAGCATTTCTAAAAAATAGGAAACTTAAGGTCTGAGTCATGCTCGCAGGTTTCAAATGCTATTTCCTAAAATTCCTAGCAATGTGACCTTGGAGAAGTTAATGAAACTTTCTGTGCTTCAGTTTTTCCTTCTGCAACTTGGGAGAAATAATAGTATATGCCTTAAAGGATTATTGTTAAGTATTAAGAGAGTTAGAATAGATGAAGACAAGACAGCATGTGGCCCATAAGAGACATTCAATAGATGTTAGGTACTATGCCTTTGTTCCATCAATGATGAAAACATTGGCAGGAATAAATTAACATAGTACCTAAATTATTAAGTATGCATTTATCCTACTTAAGAGAATAGCTCCTTTGTGCATTTTAATGGTGTCTATTTACATTTAAGCATCTTACTTTGAGTTAATATTTTTCTTTTTTAATTTTTTTAATGTTTTTTTTTTTTGAGACAGA